>BQNB010021186.1:0-64558 GCA_026074375.1 Tanacetum coccineum | reverse complement strand
CTATTATTAAATAGTAATAAGCTAAAATGCAATTTTAAGCTACTAAATGTGAAGAGAGAACTTACAACTGCCTTTGCACAAAACAAGGCTTATAAATGCTCTTTTGAGCTATCAACAAGCTCCAGCTTATGGAAAAGTTGGTGAGGCCCTGGAAGTCCTTCCATTATTGACTTCCCTTCCATTAATAAGCTGTGGTAAATTTGATTATGGACTTTGAATAAGATAAGCTTAACTAAGCTTTTGAAAGCTTAGTTGAGTAATTAGCTAGCTTAAAAGTAGATATAACAGCTTATTGAGAGCTTATTAGAATAATTGAAAGCTCATTAAACCATTTTACTCTTAAAGTAAAAACTAAATCCAACACAAGATTAAAAGAAACTTTAAATTTTATTAATGAAAACTGAATTACAATACTTTTTAAATGAAGATTACAAAAATCTAAATGACATTAAGCTAAAAATACAATAAGCTACGTCTACACTAAGCTAGACTACATAAGCAAAAGATATCCTGTGAGTGAAGAAGGTCTTGTATTTATAGGCTTGAGAGAAGCTTCTAGGTCTTGGATACACGCTCCTTTCAGTCTTGATCTTAACCTTTGAATCCTTGCCAATCATTAGATGCCCTCTTGTAGCCCTTGGATCAAATTGTAAGCACACGGATTGCCAAGCTGGTAATCCCATATCTTTGGAGTTGTGTGTTTCTTTTGCACTAGTTTAGGACAAAAATCCCCTTTTAGAGTGTGTTTCCTTGAGCCCACGTGTCATTCCCCTTATCCTAATTGACCAATCATAGCTTGTGGTGACGTTTTGATGCTGAGCTATAAGCTTGGTACTCGAATCTTTGTTCCACGTCATTAATTGAATTTTACCCTTTGTTTTTTATGCAGGGTTAATTACTTGGGACGGGGATGAACAGTAACAACTATTGTTCATTTATGTTTGACCCGGGGTTTAGATGGGTTAACTTGGGCTCGGGATTAAAAATAATTGGGCCTGGTGATGTTATTTGGGCTCGGGTTAAAAGGTAAAAGGTTAAATGGATTTGGTTATATGGCTAACGATCGTTAGTCTTTTTAATTAAAAAGGACTAACGGTTGTTAGATGTATAAGGACCATTTGTGAAATTTATTAAACATTGAGGGGCTGTTTTTGGAGATTTAAGGGTTTTGTATTTTAGTGGGTTAACCAAGGGTTGACCGAGGTTGACTTTGTTGACATTTGCTAGAAACTTTCCGGCTTTTGTGTACTCTATCCGTTCCCGTGTTCGTGTTTGTCCGGTTGATAGTAATTTTATATACTAATAAAATATATAATATAATACCACAAGAGCAATTAAGAAAATTCCCTAAGGAAAATTCACTCTTAAAAGATATATATAATATATAGTACGTATATTTAACCGGGAAGTGTGATCACCCGGGTCGTTTCCCCAACGACTTGTGAAATTAAAAACTTGCTTTAGTTTGGATTATGATTTGAATGAGAGAAAAGATATTTTTGAGTATCTATTACTACTAAATAAAAGCAATAATCAGTTAAAAACAATTAAACACTTAAACTAATTAACGGGAACAAATAAAACGCGACAATTAGGCAAGTAAGACAAAATTTAAACTTTAAAATTGAAATCTAAATTTCTAAACCTAAATTAGGACAAAAGAAAATTTTAAGAAAAAGAAAAACATTTTTTTGATTATTTTTGAATTTGTTATGAATTAAAAACTATTTTAATCTAATTAAATCCTAAAAATAGCAAATTAAGTACTAAAAATTTAGAAAAATGATTTTTAAACTTAGAAAAGTCTAAAATAACATAAAAATTCAGAAAACTATTTTTAACTATTTTTAAAATTAAAATCCTATTTTAAAAATTAACTTTAAAAGCTTAAAAATGAAAATAAAAATTTAGAAGAGTTGAAAATGATTTTTCTGCATGTAAACCTACAAGTACTTTTTATAAAACTAAAAACTATTTTTTTGAATTTTTATAAAACTTTTTTCTATTTTTTATGAATTTTCTAAAATTAAAACTTTCGAAAAATGATAAAAATTAATCTACTTAATGAAAAATTACCAAAAAATCAGGAAAAGTCTAACTAGTAACAAAGAAGATAAGAAAAATAGAACCAAGATCCCAGCTTATCTAATAAGCTGGGAAAATAAGCAAACAGGCTACGGCTTATAAAAAATTAGAAAAAGGAAAACGTGTATAAAGATTAAAAAGAAAGGGATGTTGACGGATGAGCTATTGTAGCATGATGGTTAACACGTTGGGTATGTAAGAGTGAGGTCGTGGGTTCGAGGTTGGCAGACACCCCCTTTTTGCTTAATTTTTTTATTTTTGAAAACCAAATATTAAAACTGAAAGAGAATACTTTTTAAGCACTTTTTATAAAAACAACTTAAGCTAAAAATCAAAATTAAGCTCTCTAGGAGCTTTTGAAAACCTGCTTACAGAAAGTGAGCTTTTGAGCTCACTTTTGCTTGTTTTGACTAAACAGCTTGCAAAAAGCTCAAATTAAGCTCAAATTTCAAACTAAAAACTGTTTTAGAATCCTTAAGATGTCTATTAACTAATTCTAACAAGCTAGAATCCCTACTAACAACTAATGCTAACTGAATCTAATGATTAAATTTGCAAACTCAGGAAAAAGCAATAAGAACTCAAAATTTAATTAAGCTAAAAAGCTTAATAAGCTGAGACATAAGCTACCCTTTTGAAAACTTGACTAATGAAACTTAAACTATAAGACTCAATCATAAAAACCTATACTATAAGCTAGGAAATCAAAAATCTAAATCACTAAGCTAATACTACTGTTTTTGGCTTTTTAAGGTTTTTTATGACTTTTGACAGCAGATTTAATCTAGATAATGAGCTAAGAAATGCAAAATGAAAAGCTAAACTATATTAAGCTAAACCTAATCTATAATCTACTTGAACTTAAAATCCTAAAACCTAAGTTTGCTAGCTTAAATGAAATCTTATAATGACAGCAGTGGTAAGTTACCACTGTTGATGCAAATGGCAAAGCCAAGCTCAAATGCAGCACCTAATGAGGTTAAACCTGCACTTAACACTCTTATTGAGTGTGCAAAAACACAAAACAAGTAATAATCAAGCCTTGTATGGCTTGGTTCAAAATTTCACAAGTGAAATCAAAGGTACAAATCCCCTTGTGCTGAGACAGATTAAATAAGCCACAAAATTATCATAAGCTCAAACTTGCATGGCAAATTTATCCAAAACTTAATCAAATAAAAGATTCTAACTAACCAAAGAGCAATTACTAAGTTCCTTAGACTTTTGATGGTCAATTAACATAAACCCAAACACCCCCTTAACTTTTTGACAGAATTGATTTAGCTAATGAATTTGAAAACTAGTGAACACTTTTTAGAAATCAGATATTAAACAGCTAATAACAAGCTAAATAAGCAATCCTAAGCTTTCAATAAGCCATAAACAATAAGCTAAACTACTTAAGCTATATTTTTGGTTTTTTATATGGTTTTTAAGACAAGTAAATGAAAATTTAAGATCTAAGCTATCTAAGCTAAAAACAGATGAAGCATTTCAACTAATAAGCACAATTATAGAGAAATAAGAACAAAATAGCTACTAGAATAAGCAAATAAGCAGATCTATACTAATAAGCAATTTTTAAGCAATTCTAAACTAGAAATTAAAGACAAGGAAAGTAAAAGAAGGACTTACAAGTAGCTTCAGCCAAACAGAAGCTTAAAGGCTCAATAGAGCTTATCTTCTAGCTCTAGCTTATCCTTATGGATAAGCTAGTAAAAGTCCATGAGATCCCTTCCATTTTTGGATCTCCTTCCAAAAGCTAAAATCCATTTAAGCAAAGGTAATAAGGTTTTAAGCTGATTTTAAGAATTAAAATATGATTAAGGTAAGTTTAAGCTCAATTACTAGCTTATAGACTAGTAAGAGCTTTATAGGAGCTTATGAACTTTTAGCTTAACAATTAAAGGAAAATGAGAGCTTATGAGTTGAAAACAGGAGAGCTTATGACAAAATAAAACTAAATTTCATTAATGAAAGCTGAGTTACATTACTTGAAAGGAAATATTACAAAAAGCTTGAAAGGAAATTACATAATCTAAAAACTAAAATTAAGCTAAAATTAAAAGCTACTAAAAAAACTAGGTCGTGAATGTGTGTGAAGTGTGAGCTATTTATAGCACTCTAAGGAATGTTCTAGGCCTAAAATCTGTTACAAGCTCCTGACAATCTCTACCATCCATTCCTTCAATGATTGGATCATTAGCTTTGGCCGATTGTTCTCATATGGCCACATGGTTTGCCAGCGTGGCAATCTGTATTAGTGACACTTATGTTACTTGCTTCCTGTTGAGTGCTAAGAATTGGTAAAACCCACACATCCTTGTGCTTTCTTCAAGTCCACGTGGCATTCCTTTGTTGGAATTGGCCAATAGGGTGCTTGAGTGACGTTTTTAACTCTGCCAGGTTATTCTTGACACTTTGAATTGGGCTATCTCGCCCCTTTAATTCCGATATGCCCGTTGTTTTGAGATAGTGGTAAAAGGAGGAAGATAATGAATAGTAATAACAATATTTCGCGCCCTTTTTTTTCTTTTTTAACTGAAAGAGGTAAACGGGGGTGAGTTTAGGATTATGGCAGTTTTAGTCCTTGTCTTTCTTAAGTGAAAATGTAATACACATCAAGTGTATTTAATCTTTCATAAATGGCATATTTAGTCCCTTGGCAGTTATAAAAAGGGTTAGTGGGCTTTTCAGGATTTGGGATTTGGATACGGGTATGCCCCCATTTTGGCTTTACGGGTCTATTTGTGTAACTTTTGAAACTTGAGGGGTTGTTTGGGTAACATTGGGGATTTGTCTTCTAGTGAGTTGACTTTGTTGACCCATAGTTGACTGAAGTTGACTTTCTTGGTTTTGGCTTTGAGTCCTTGGTTTCTTTTATGCTATTCCGATTCTCGTGTTCGTGTTTGCCCGTTTTTGACGGTTTTCTTGTGATTTTTTATATATTCGTACCTGCACTCACAAAACACAAAAACAAGCATATTTTTGCCATTTTTAGTCTGTTTTGGGTTTAATTGGGTTATTTTAGGTATAACCGGATATGTGTATTTCACACATATCACCGGTTTTGACCGTTTTTCTTGTGATTTTTGCATTATCCGTACCTACACATCACAAATGACAAAACAAATAATATACAAGTATAATTTGCACAATTTGTTCATTTTAAGGCCATTTTTTGTATAAAAAAGATATGTGATTTCTCACATATCAGTCCTCATCAGGATCCTCCTCCGGATCCTCATCGTCATCCTCAGGCTCATCTGGATAATCAATAGAATCCTCCTTCATCGACTCTAAGTCAGCAATGTGTCTAGGTGACTCAGCAATCGACTAAGCATCATCAGCATAAGGCTAATCCTCGACCTGAATGTCATCATCTGATGGTACATGGTACTCTGGGTGATTTGGCTCCAGAACGTATATCGGTACATGCTCATCCAACTCTATGGGGTCAGGTACATAAACAAATAACAGTGGTGGTGCCCGCCCTTGTTGGGAAACCTCCTAGTAGGGGTCCATCTCTGGAAGTTCGCTGGCATTCACAAGTGGAATACCCCATGATGGTCTATTCGAATCAAAGGATATGGACGTATAGGTAATTGCAGACGATGCGATTGTATGGATGCATGGCTAATCAGTAACCATTAATATAAACTTGTTACTTAGTATATCATATAAGACCAGTAGTAATATACTTAATGTAATATTAACACGTATATAACCTATATAAGCATTTAGTATAATCAACTAATGCTAATATGATGCATGTCATGTAAGTATGTACACTAGATGCAAACTAGATACAACACTACTTGTTTGTATGTATGTATGTCCCTTTGAAAACATTTGAATGACACAATGTTTGAAAACGGTTATAGACCAAGTAAAAACATTTGATGGTCTTTCTTATTACCTTGGCTTTGATACCAATCTGTAACACCCCCAACAGGGTTTCGCCAACGGATATGTATCTGGGGCATTACTTCATAGATCAATAGCACAAGATATGAGAATGACCTTAAAAAGAGTCATTTTAAATTGTTAACATGGATTCATATTTGGTTTGTTACAAAAGCCACAGGTGAAAAAAGTAAGATTTTAACAAACATATCTATATCGCAATATGTTATGCACGTAATCTTTATAGCGATATGACTTCGAAAGACGACCATCCAATGTACCCATGACTTGCAATTCTTGAAACCTGAGAAAACATCATGTATTAAAAAGTCACCAATAATAGTTGCGTTGAATTTTATGGTTTATAATTAAGATGAAGGGATAGAAGCTTTTCCTGTAATAAAGCAACAAATACAATATCACATAATATGTATTTAGGGTTTGCACTAAGCTCATGACATGAAGCTAAACAAATGTATGTATATCAAATAATATGAATGATCGTGCCCAATATAGATGTTTAACCAGTACATCTTTGGAGGTCTGAAAAGGTTTACATTTGTCGTTTCTAGCTAAACCGGTAAATCGTGCAAGTGCTACTTTGCCCGAAAGAGGATGTTAATTTCCCAAATGATCTCTTCATAACTTTAGCGCTTACAATCAGTAATTAACTGTTCATGATGGATGGGCATAGTGGGTTATAGCTACTTAGCATACTCGTAATTTTGAATTAAAATGTACTTGCAACCATTTTTAAAAAACAAACATGATTCTAATCACCCGAGATTTGTAAATGTTTAAAAGTGTTAAGATGGGGACTATAAACTCACCTAATGATATAATGAGGTAGCAAACGAATATGGAAAGGAGCAAGGTAAATGATGCTCGCGAAAGCAATGCAAGCTTATCCGCTACCCTAAATAGAATAATACACATATTTAATAATTCATGTAATATAATTACAATGCCCCCCAATTTTGCCATCTTGTCCTTCGTATGTGCTTGAGCTTGGAGATAAATTTATTTGTTTTAAAATATTGTGGCTTTTATCAGGTGACCAACTATATCGGGTCATAGTTCCTTACTACTAAACATGTAGACTTCGATATTGGGCCTTTTACGAACTAGGTAACGAGGACATTCTAAGCTAGTTTAGGTACGAAACTTGATTTGGTCCTAAATCGTGTCAAATAGATTGGGACGAAGTTGTGACGAAAACAATTTAAAGTGTTAGGAATATTTAAGTTTTAATTATAAAATTTATGGGACAAAAGTGGAGTTTTACAATTAGATTCCGAATTCGTTACTCAATGAAATTATAAACAAAAAGTGGTTTTGAAAACTAGTCCATGTTGTCTATAACTTTTGTTATTTGAGTTTTGTCTAAAAATGTCGTTTAAAGGGTTAAAAACGTGGCTAAAGAGTGTGTCGCGACTGGTTACCAAAATAGCCATTTGTTATTTCGGCTAAGTGTTTTACAAGTGACAATTGAAGGAATTTGATCACCAATTGAGAACACATCACTCGGTATTAATACAAAATAAAAACATCTTAGTAAACTAGGTTAGGTCTTCTTTAATTCCGCTTTTATAAGCTTAGACAGTTGGGGTCATTACATGGGTCAAAACGATGTCCAAGATGAGGGTGTAGCCGTCCCCCCCCCCCCCCCACCCCCCCCCACCCACCCCACCCCCCCCCACCCACTCCCCCCACCCCACTCCCCCCCCCCCCCCCAACCCCCCCCCCCCCCCCCCCCCCCCCCCCCCCCCCCACAACCCCACTTTCCAACAGTCTTTAATGCTGAACATCGACAACATGTACTAAACTTTCGGGTTCCATTTGTGATGTTCGTTACCAACCAAAACCCCCCCACCTTGCTTAAAAAGATTCCCTTTACCATCGCGTCAAAATATCAACCTTCTAGTCTCGACCTAATCATAATTATACGCGTGAAATAGCTTGTCAAAAAGGGTCAAATTTGGCTGAGTTATAATGTAGTCTTACTAGCACGTTTGCCGTGGATTTTAATAAGACTATAAATTGCTCGTTTCGTAACCATTCTTGATGATTCTAATTGCTAAATAGCACTCACTAGGTCCACTACAACTAGAAATCAATTTCTGGATCTATGTGTAACGATATCTAGTTGTAATTCGTTCCCCAAAACACCCAATTCAGCATGTTTAATAAAAGTATGATGTGATCAGTTTATTACTCGTTCGACTAGCTAACCCTATGACACAACTTCCTGCACTAAGAGTGCTTATCCTAGGATATATAAACATCACAAATTAATTATTTAACCTAAATGGTCATGACAAAATTTAATGTATAGATCACAGTATATTTGAATAACAGAAAACGTAGTTTTCAAAATGGTGATTTCATGTTAGCTTTTATACATAGGTTTTTCTCAAGCACAAATATAATTGACCATAACATTACCATACTGAAAAAATGAAAGGAATTTAATGTGTGTTATTCAAGAAACATAAGAAGAATGCGTGGAAATCACTTGGACCCGAGGTGAAAGAGTTGAGCACGTCGACCTCTTTACCCCTCTCGTATCACTAATCCAACACCACCAAACAATGAATTTCAATAACTGCTGGTACCCCATTACGATCGTGAACCCACTTGTTCGTTTTGCTGCCTTGACGTGGTCGACAAGCAGGGAAGAAAAACCAAAGAAACCTAGTTAGGGTTTCTTGGAGTTTTAGGGTTTATTATGAATTAAGTGGTACGACGTGTGTGTTGTATGTGAGTCAAAACAAAGGATAGAAGGACAAGGAGACCCAAGGTGAAAAAAGTGTGAATTATGAATCTGATGTGTTGTGGTTTCTGAGTTTTTCTTCTCTGAGTTTGCTAAGAAGTGGGTAGAGCCTTTTATACTCAAATAGATAAGCATGTATAGTGCTTCATTCATGGGTCACATTTTTGTGTTAACTCATATATGGCAAGGGATTTTTGAGGTTTAACATGGTCAAGGTACAAGGATTAAAAGAGGTTTACTGTTGGTGTTGCATGGGAGCAGAATCAAGAGGAGACAGCCAAGAATTCACGTGGGTTTTTAGGTTTTATAAAAAGGAGACATTGGGCTTTATACGTTGGGTAAAAGAATTTTAGTAAGGATGGATTTTTTTTGTAGAATCTTATCTTATTTGAATGTTACTGGTTTGAGGAGTTGGAAAATAGTATACGAGATTTATGTCTAGTTTTTAAGAGATTTATTTGTTTCTTGAATTAGCTTTGTTGCCTAATTAATTTTTATTGTGTGTACCATTTTAACCAAGTGAAGAAAAACTCAGAAACCACAACCCATCTGATTCATAATTCACACTTCTTTCACCTTGGGTCTCCTTGTCCTTCTTTCCTTTGTTTCGACTCACATACAACACACATGTCATACCACTTCATTCATAATAAACCCTAAAACTCCAAGAAACCCTAACTAGGTTTCTTTGGATTTTTGTTTCCTATTGGTCGTCCACATCAAGGCAGCAAATGAACAAGTGGGTTCGTGATCGTAAAGGGGTACAAGCAGTTGCGGAAAATCATTTGTTTGGGTGTTGGTTTTGTATACGTGAGGGGTAAAGAGGTCGAGTGCTCATCTCTTTCATCGGGTCATGTTTTTCACGCATTCGTTCTTATGTTTTCTGTGAGTATCACACATTAAATCCTTTTCATTTTCAGTATGCTATGTTATGTCATTAGATTTGTGCTTGAGAAAAACCTATGTATAAAAGCTAACATGAAATCACCATTTTGAAAACTACGTTTTCTGTTATTCGAATATACTGTGATATATACATTAAATTTTGTCGTGACCATTTGGGTTAAATGATTAATTTGTGATGTTTATATATCCTAGAATAAGCACTCTTAGTGCAGGAAGTTGTGTCATAGGGTTAGCTAGTCGAACGAGTAATAAACTGATCACATCCTACTTTTATTAAACATGCTGAATTGGGTGTTTTGGGGAACGAATTACAACTAGATATCGTTACACATAGATCTAGAAATTGATTTCTAGTTGTAGTGGACCTAGTGAGTGCTATTTAGCAATTAGAATCATCAAGAATGGTTAAGAAACGAGCGATTTATAGTCTTTTAAAATCCTAGGCAAACTGGCTTGTAAACTACTTTTATAACTCAGCCAAATTCGACCCTTTTTGACAAGCTATTTCACGCGTATAATTATGATTAGGTCGAGACTAGAAGTTGATAGTTGACGCCTGATGTATAGGGATCATTTTGAAGCAAGTGTGGGGGGTTTTGGTTGGGTAACGAACTCACAAATGGAACCTGAAGTTAGTACTGTTGTCGTGTGTTCAGCAGTTAAAACTGTTGGAAGGTCGCGACACCCTCATCTTGGACATCGTTTTGACCCATGTAATGACCCCAACTGTCTAAGCTTATAAAAGAGGAATTAAAGAAGACCTGGCCTAGTTTACTAAGATGTTTTTATTTTGTTTTAATACCGAGTGATGTGTTCACAATTGGTGATCAAAGTCCGGCAATTGTCACTTGTAAAACACTTAGCCAAAATAACAAATGGTTGTTTTGGTAACCAGTCGCGACACACTCTTTAGCCACGTTTTTAACCCTTTAAACGACTTTTTTGGACAAAACTCAAATAACAAAAGTTATAGAAAACATGGCCTAGTTTTCAAAACCACTTTTTGTTTATAATTTCATTGAGTGACGAATTTGGAATTTAATTGTAAAACTCCACTTTTGTCCCACAAATTTTATAATTAAAACTTAAATATTCCTAACACTTTAAATTGTTTTCGTCACAACTTCGCCAATCTATTTGACACGTTTAGGGACTAAATCAAGTGTCGACCTGAACTAGCTTAGGAATGTACTCGTGACCTAGTTCTAAAATGCCCGATATCGTAGGCTACATGTTTAGTAGTAAGAATTTATGACCCGATATATTTGGTCGACCTTCATGAAAAGCCATATTTTTAAACAAATAATATTTTCTCAAGCTCAAGAACATACTAAGGACAAGATGGCATGCATTGTAGTATATTACAGGATTAGTAATATGCGTATTATTCATTTAGGTAGCGGATAGAGTTTGCATTGCTTTCGCGTGCATCATTTACCTTGTTCTCTTCATATTTGTTGCTACCTCATTATATCATTTAGGTGAGTTTATAGTCTCCATTGATATGTGCTTAATTACACATACCTTTTACCTACAAAAATAATCAATAATGACCAAAAACGAACATAAATTGCCAAAAATATGCTTGTTTTGTGTTATTTATTATGCATGTATCGGATATTCATAAAAGAACGAAAAACAAAGCCAAACCGGACAAAACCGAGCACAGAATTGGAAAGAGCACAAAATTACGTGTCCAACAGTGGCTACATTGCTTATTGGGCAGCCCGTAACCCATTTATATAGGCCAAGCCAGCCCATAATATTGCTAGCCCAAGAAAAGAGTTAATCGTAATTAAATTCAATATTCGGCCCAACATGATTGACAACATAACTCGGCCCATTTTGCTTACTCGGCCCACCAAGACAAATTGAGATATCTAATGTGCAATTGTGCAAATGTGTAGCATATTTCTCCTCACGTGCACACTAATTAAATCATTATGGGTCACGTGAGCTTCCACTATCAAAGCTCTTGGCAAGTAAACAAACGCCACGTGGCGGAAAAGATGTGTAACTCAATTCAAATTCAATTGCTGCATTTGAGGATGATCTAAAGGACGTGATTAATGCGTTCGAAATAAGCAATGAAAATGGCCACGTGGCGATTAGACAACGGCTGGATCCGCCTATTGCTTTTTGACGATCCGAGGGTACGAGGAAACAAGCCAGATTGGCTCAATTATTATGTGGCGGTTGGGATAAGATTTACATTTTCACCCCCTGGATTACTATATAAGCAACTCGCTCCCCACATCTTTAAGGGCATTAGGAAAATTTAGTTTTTATTTTAGCTTTTTAGTTTTTAGCTTATTATTGTTTAGGATTTGCTTATATCGAATTTCTGCTTATTGTATTTCGTTTGAATATTCAGCTTATCAAATTATTGTATCTCGAATTGTTTTAGCTTATTGGAAGTATTGGTTTGCTTATTTGTATGGATTATTTGTTTGTTTTCTTTCTTTTCGTGTTAGCTTATTAAATAAGCTGTCTTTTCGTGTTTATTTTCGCAGCTTATTATTCTCAAAAGTTCTTGAAGGCTTAGAAAATGACTCCTATAAGCTCTTTAAGCTCATTCGATTCATTCTCAAACGTTTTTACGCACTTTTCGAAATAATAAGCTAGAATATAGCTTATTATTGTGCTTATATCGTTTTAGTTTAATTGGAAGCTCATATTTTCTATTAAGATAAGCTTCTAGACAGCTTATTTGGGTTAAAGTGAGCTTATATTGTTAGATCGAACTTTTGTGAGCTAACTTGATTATTCGTTTTGTCATTTGAGACGTTTATGTGCTTATAGCTTATTCTAAGTCCTTGTTGTTGTTTTTCGTTATTTTTTGATGTGGTTGAGTGCTTTTTTTCATTTACGTATAGGCTTATTTAGTAATCTTAGTTGTGGATCTCGTTATAGCTTATTTTCCTATAGCTTATTGTCGTGGTATCTTGTTTAAGTGCTTATCTCGGTTTTAGAATTTCTTATCTCGTAAAACTATTGTTTTTGGCCTATTCTCGTTTGCTTAAATAAGTTTAGCAAGTGCTTATTCGGTTAAGAGCTTTTTCGACCGTAGAATTTAGTTTTCATTAAGTTTTCTTTTATCGAATTAATTAAGTGCTTATTCTGTTTGCTTATGGAAATTGTTATCTCGGCTTATTCCTTAGTTGCAGCTTATTATGTGAGCTTATTATTTGCTCAGCTTATTTTTGTGCATTACTAGTAAACTGGATGCGTTTGGCTTGTGTAAATTTAATTGGGGCACATTTGGTTTGAAAGATTGAAATTGGGCTTTAGTTAATCTATCTTGGGCTTTAGTTTGGACCTAGGCTGTGTTTGATTGTTTGAATTAACTAATTGGGCCTGCGTTGAAATAGATTTTAGGCTGCATGTGGATTGGGCCCAGTATTTAGAGAATTACAAATTTGATATATAACTGTTATAAACTTTAACAGTTTTAGTTTATGTGTGTTTGTGACTTTTTGGTACCGGTCAACTCATGAGGCGTGGAGCTTAAGGGTTTATTTAGCTAGACCGAATTTGATTATTTGCTTTAGCTAAATAAATCGGGTGGTCTTCGTATATTTGCGGGTCTTCAATTCGATTCCATTTTCTATCCTTTTTTAATACATTAGTGTAGCTTAGAATAAAAATGTTTTGTTTTGCTTATTTGATCATTATGAGTAGCGAGTAGTTAATCTTATGCTTGTTAAGTAAATTTGTGAATTAGTGAATTAAGTGTGGAATTTAACAAGCAATTAGTGATTAATAATTTGTAAAAATTATTTAGTTTAAAGTTTTATTTAGTCGAACGGGCAAAAGCCGTAAGATTAAGTAGGCATTAAATTAGTAATTAATATTTTGTTAAAAAGTTGTTTTCAATATTAAGCCAACGTTTTGAGAAAACAATTTAGTAAACAGATATTAATTCTACATGGAGATCTAAAATTTCACATTTAAGGATCTAATCATTTTTACTTGACAAGCATATTTTTTTATATATCTTTCATTTTATTAGCGTGCTTGTTAATTAGTTTAATCTAGTTTATGTAGTTTTTAATATTTAGTTTAAAATCAAAAACAAAAATATTTGATATTCAAGCATCAAACAAAACACCTACATGGATTTCAATTCATCTTTCGCCATGGAAAGGACACTTGGGAGATAGACTATTACTTTTCCTAAAGAAATTTTGTTATCTAACGGGATATACTATATATTATCTCGACACGCGTTTGACATATATCACCCATCTTACACTTTTCAATCATTTATCAAATATCAGGGATGAGATCATGTTTGTTTTACAAAATGGATGCAAGTACATTTTAATTCAAATATTACGAGTTTGCCTAAGTAGCTATAACCCACTATGCCCATCATCATGAACTGTTAATTACTGGATTGTAAGCGCGAATGTTATGAATAGATCTATTTGGGAATTAGCATCCCTGTTCGGGCAAGTAGCACTTGCTAGTTTACCGGTTGGCCAGAAATGACGAATGTATACCATTTCGTACTCATAGATGTTACGGGTTGAACATCTACATTGGGCACCATCATTTATATGTATTTGATATACATACATTGTTTAGCTTCAGTGTCATGAGCTTAGTGCATATCGTAATACATTTTTGTGATATTGTATTCGTTGCTTTATTACAGGGAAATCTTGCTATCCGCTTCATTAAATTTATAAACCTATAAATTCACCAACATTATTGTTGACAGTTTAAACATGTTTTCTCAGGTCAATAAGGTGCAAGTCATGGGTACATTGGATGGTCGTCTTTTGAAGTCATATTACTATAAAGATTTACGTGCATTACATTTTGGGATATTGTTATGTTGTGAAATCTTTACTTTTCAAGTTGAACAATGGGCTTTTGTAACAAACCATTTATGAAATCCAATGTATCAGTTTTTAAACGACTCTTTTAGATGTCGTTCCCATATCTTGTGCTATTGATCTATGAAGTAATGCCCCCAGAACATCATATTCCGCTGCGACCCATTTTGGGGGTGTTACACATGCAGTTGCAATTGCTTCAGCCTAGAAGAAAAGTGTAACTTTAGCGGCACTTAGCATTGTTCGAGCATCCTCAACAAGAGTATGGTTCCGTCTTTTGACAACGCCATTCTGTTCAGGTGTTGGAGAAATTAAAGTTTGGTGTTCTATTCCTTCTTCTGAAAGGTATGCTTGTAGAGTCTTATTTAGAAAAAATTTATTTCTCTGTCAGTTCGCACTGTTCTTACTTGAGCCTAAAGTCCTCTTTGAATCATTCTGAGGAAATCAATGAGAACGTCTGGTTTTTCGTCTTTAGATCTTAATAAATGAGTCCATGTGTATCTGTAGTAGTCATTGACAATCACAAGAATATATTTTTTCCCATTTATACTTTCTTAGACAACATAAGTCCGTGTGTAGAAGGTGTAACCCTCCTTTTGAGCCTGGGGTAGTTTTAGTTTTGAAAGAACTACATTTAGCTTTCCCTAACTCACAAGAAGAACAAACATGGTCTTTAACGAATTTCAATTTTGGAAGGCCAATCACAATATCATTCTTTGAAAGCAAGTTGATGGTATCAAAGTTTAAGTGAGACAAGCGTTGATGCCATAACCATGCGTGAGATGATGAAGCTTTAGCCATTATGCAATCTGGATTAGGAGAAGTTGTTTCTTGAAGAGTGATTGAGTACAGATTTGTTCCTCGAGAGATTTGAAAGGCTACAATAGTTTAAAGAGTGGCTTGCATAAATAATTAGAGAGTCAAAGTAAAATCGATGAAGTTTTCATGACAAATGAGTTTGATAGATAATTTAAAATCATCCACATAGTTCAATGAAAATTTAAAAGAAAGTATGTATATGAAATCCTATAGGAAATAGAGTTGAAGAAAGAAAGTCCCAACTTAGGTTTCACTAGGTAAGACGGGTCACAAGATGACGTAGGTATTTCAACAGTAGGAGGCGGGTGTTCAAACTCAAAGTTAATTGGTAAGGTAACTAGTGGGATCAGTGAATTGTGACATGTTTCAATGTTATGTAATATGGTATTACGTAAAATCATAAAAAGTTTTAAAGGCCATCGTGTCATTCACAATGTCTTGAGAAATGTTCTAGTATTTATATAAATAACTCTTATATAAATAAATGTAAAATATACATAAGGGAATGTAAGCATATATGTATATATGTATGTCATGTAAGCACGCAACGTAAGCAAGTAAGCAAGTAGTGTGTATGCACATGAAAAAAGTTTGATGTGATGCAATGTTTGTGAAAACGGTTATGGTCTAGGTAAAATATGCAACCTAGTTCTCTATAACCATGGCTCTAAATACCAATCTATAACACCCCCAAAATGGGTCGCAGCGGAAATATGTCCGAGAGCGTTACTTCATAATACCATTTCCTGGGGTGCGATGTGGCAGAGAGTTCTGCTGCTGTTTTTGGCTGCAAAGACCCACCTAGGGTCATATATTTTATTGATACCTGATAATGCAGGACAGGGTTTGATTCATAGTCCTGGTCATGATGCCCGAACTATTGCTAGAGCTGCTGATAGAGTAGAGGACGTTGGTTATGTTAGAGCTTCCACGATTTCAAGCAATGTGATGACTTCCCATCGAGGAAGTTAACTTGAGTCCAGCTACCAGGCCACATATTCGCAGGCAAGAGAGTGAGGATTTCTATACACAGCTGCATGATGCTCGGACTGACCGCAGAGACATTAGACTCGAGATTGATGTAGTGAGAGGCAAGAGGACTGCTTATGAGACAAAGTTAAATGAGGTATGCCAGGCTTACCTTAGTTCCGAGGCTCGGAACAGGGCATTATTGGCGCGAATTGAATAACACTAAGACTCACCAATTCATATGAGTGGCAGCGCCAGAAGAGCTGAGATGATTCATTCAGACAGATGATGCGTACCCATGTACTAGAGACTAAAGCTCAAATTGATACGGTGGAGGACACTGGCAGTAGCTGTTAGTTGTACTTTTCATTTCTAGCTATCTTGTATAGTCTATTAAGTTTTATGGGTAACTCCCAACTAATAGACTCTAGGACGTATTTTCATTTTCTGTACTAGATCATTTGTGGTCATTTTGTATCCAAACAAATCATGTACGTTCGACATTAATTGTTATAAATTTTGATGTAATATGTTAAAGGTTGATTTTCCATTTTTATTTCATTCTCCATTGGTTGTGGTGTAATATTATTAATCAGATCCAGTTGTATCGACATTGTAATTAAAGCTCACGTACATTGTAATTCTTCCTGATTATTAATCAATGGCCTTGTAACAAGACAAGGAGCAAATGACGACATGACTCCAGAATCTATTCAAGCTATGATCGATCGGGAAATCCAAAGAAACTCTACCCATACTCAGGATGATGCAAGCCACAATTCAGGTGGAGGACTTAGAAGGCCTGTGCAACCTGTACGTGTATGTTCCTACACTGATTTCATGAAATGCCAACCCTTGAACTTCAAGGGAACTGAAGGTGTTGTTGGCTTGTCTCAATGGCTTGAAAAGATAGAATCGGTATTTTACATTAGCGGTTGTGCCATTGACAATCAACTGAAGTTCGCTACCTGCACTCTCCTAGGTGCTGCACTAACCTGGTGGAATGGTCATGTGAGGACCTTAGGTCATGATGCTACCTATGCTATGACTTGGGAAACTCTCAAGAAGAAGTTGACGGACAAATATTGTCCAAAAGGTGAAATCAAGATACAGTGATTGAACTCTAAGAAACTTAGGGTCAGGGAAACGATGTTGCAAGCCTATACGCAGCGTTTCCAAGAACTAGCTTAGATGTGCCCACACCAAAAACTTCTTGCTGATGCGACCTCCATCTCACATACCTCAACTAGACTACAATCTCCTGACGTACCTTCCTGTCTATAAACACATTGCACACAGCGTGAAGAGAGTCCTTGTCTAGTGCAAGCGAGACCACGCCACTTCGTTATCGACTGATAGTATCTATCGGAGTTGTGGCTTACTTAACAGCTAAACTTAGGCAAACTCGTAATATTTGAATTTAAAAAATGACTATGCACATTCAGTGTTGTGTAAAACGATAACATGAACGTCATCGGCCTGAGAAGTTGAAATACTGATTGATAAAAGTACTAGAACTTTCAACATGGGACAAAAACTCTAGAGCCGCTATATCTGTGACATGCAACACAAACAGATCAGCATATGCCACACACACAGACTGCGATGAATCAATCCACAGTACACAATACAAACGCATAAACTACCACACGCAAGCCAAACGCAAACACTAAATAGGACCAAGCCTAAGCATACACAAACCAACCTCACGCAACTACAGCGCACTCTGAGTAGACACACACTGAAGGCTTCATACTCTGGCTGACAACCTCTAACCTCTGATGTGCCCCAAGTGCGCAACACTACACTCAACCAATCACCATATTTAATCACCACGAGGCGTCGCGATAGATCCCCACTCAACTCATGTGACAAAACATCTGCACGGAGGTCATAGCTGTCACATGACACATCACCTTGTCATCGAACTGCTACTGGTACACCCCACAACGACTACAGCGCCATACGCGCCAATAGACAACAACAAGAAGCACACCTTCTACTCACTACAGCAGGAGAGCATGACTATGATAATGTAATGTTCAACACCGGTGCACCATCACAAGATAAATTCAGCGCCCCAAACGGCAATGAACTCTATCTCTTCGCTGCCTTAAGCGCGAATTAGGCAGACGTCAACATGGCATAGCGCCAAGATCACAAACAGCCACTCATCTTTTGTATTCTAGGTTCGAGGAGGAAGAAGATGCTAGCCCAGACGTTACAACCGCGTCCACATACCACCAGTGTAACAGATTTCTCCCTCACAACCATTCTCTGCTAGCACATATTTTTTGATACTGGGCTGCGGAACATATTTCGCGAACTTTTGTATCTCTGCTCATCACCCTTTCTAAAGTATTCCGTCTCAACATTCAAACCATTAAGCGCTCAACACTTCTAAAACTTAAAACATGAGTTTTAGATTCAACCCTCTCTTAGTACAGCCTAGCATTATGATATTTATTCTCGGAATATACGCCGGGAATACAAGATCATCAGGCAGTACTCAAACACCATAATTACAAGTGTAGTTCACACTCACACACAACTTCGCATGACCAACCCTTCACACATCAACTACTGATGTCGCGATCTCAGACTCAGGACGTTTTTGACAGTCATTAATTGCTATAACATGATATTCTTGGTAAACAGATCAGTCACATATAGGAGGTGACTTGTAATACTCATCTCTCTGCTGACGAAGAGAATTAGTGAGACTAACTATCGAGAGAGTCTAAAACTGTGCGTGAGAGGTCTCACATTTTTTTCAAACGAGAGCAAATGGAGAGACCTACCAAATGGGAAGGAATCCTAACTGACAAACATTCCATGATCTATACGATATACAAACACACCATCAATACGTGTTCTCAGAGAGATTGAGTATCCACAAGCGATGTGTCTGAGTACAATCATAAATCTCTTATGCGCGCGCAACACTACACTTAACCATATACACGTCTCAGTAAGAGGCGCGAACCAGACACAAGTCCTAGAGGGAAAGCTGAGCTTCTGCAGGACACTGTCGATAGTGTCACGCGTCGAGACAACTTTCAGTAATAATAAGTTTAGTGTCCCAAAAAGGCGGTTTAAAATATCGGTTAAAAAAGCTAATACTATTACGTCGTGTGTCCATCTAGGACTCTTTCTATAAAGTTTTTTCTCCGATGAATGCACACACATTTGCCCGGGTATTCCACCCACACTAGATCACCAGTAGTTAAGGATCACCAGACTTGCATTCATTGGTACACAGAGGAACGAGGCTCGCACTCTGAGCTACGGGGCACTCTTCACTTTCGATTTCGGCACCATCTTAGACGACATGGAAATACTCACACCAGTGGCTAAGTGACAGTCGCGACTTCAATGCAACACTACATCCGAACAAGATAGTGACTTTAGAAGTGAGAGTCATCTATAGCAGACCTAACTATTCTTCACCCTTGAGCAAGCACCGGTTTGTTCTTGTTCGTCAAGAAAAAGCGGATCCGTGTAATATCTTCCGAGCGTCTGTATACACAATTATCGCCAGACGCTGATCAAGTTAACGACTGTAGAGAACCAGTTATCGTAGAGTCCACCAGAATTGATGACTTAGTTCGAACGAAACAAAAGACCTCAAACTTCAAGGGTCGATTTAGTGTACACTCAAAGATATCACTGATAAACCGCTCCTTGACTATTTCCTAATCAGTCTGAGAGTACAATATCTCGAGCGAACTAGATAAGACACTTATCGCCAATCCTCTCGATGCTTATAAGTGAATGCATAGCGGGCATGATGTACAACTGTATATCCTGAGTGTATTGGCCTATTCTGCAGTTTCTTGCGCGACACTACTGCCTACACACCACGGCGGTATTTATGGGCCCTCATGGAACCGGGCACATAGCCATAGCGCCATACTTGGATCTAAGATTTTGTGATAGTATTTACTCCGAACAGATCTAGCAATCATTAATTCAAAGTACGCAAGTACCAGATAGTGACCCACGAAACGAGCCACCAGCAAGCTAGATCCTTGGCGGAATCTACTTACAAGTAGGCAAGACAGTTGTGTACACAGCAAAAGAGAGCTCTACACATGACTTGAACATTCTAGACCTTTTCCCAAAAGCTGCATTGCTCTGGGCCAATCAGTAGATAAGACCTACAAGTCAGTGAGCCAAATTATTAAACATCACAAAAATCCTGCCATAGCACAAATAAAAGACATCGGATGTACAAAGTTCTCTAAGGACATGTAGGCGCATCAACTGCTCGTAAGATATCTCAACAGTCAGATCTGCCAATTTTACTCAGACTTGCACCAAGTATATATTCAAAGAACATCTCCATCTTGAATGGCTTTTCATAAAATAATAGCACCAGCGCTCAAGAACTCAACAATATGAACTCAGAAGAATGTAGCGAGACGCTTCGGACTTGCGGATATATACAACAACAATGGTGAGGAAGCCATGTGCAAATATCAATGTATCCAGATCTCCCGAGTATCAAGCTATGTTGCGTCAACTCTCACTTCCAGGCCTTTTGCCAGAGCCTAATAGGATTCAGACACAACACTATATTGTCTATTCGACGACCGACTTACGCATAACAGGATTTGTGAGAGAGATGCCGCTTCTACACTAGCCTAAACAACATTATACTAACACACCAAGCAATATTCGAAGTCACAACATATGCAAAATCGCTCGTCTACACAACAAGAAGATCCACAGACTCAAAATCTACCTTCACACGAACATCATACATAGTCTCGCTCTGACAGTAAGATCAGCGCCGATGGGGCATGCTATTTCACTTCTATAATCGTGCGGACAAGGCTCGATCATCCATGTTTCTCGACTACAAGATCTTACACATATCCTTTGACCAAAAGGAGTTGAAACAGATCATCTTCACAACGAATGGGTTATGCTTTCACTTTACAGTGAGTAATCACGAGTTGTGACATCCTTAACCAGACACCACTGAGGAAAGCACACACATGTTGCTGATATGACTGATTGAGCAGGAAAGAACGGTCCCCCTAAAAACCTTTAAGGCTCCGAGCCTTAGTCTTACAGTGCCTTGAACCTCCCAAACAAATCCTAGAACTTCAACACCAAAGCATTAAAACCTGAAAACCTACTTCTGAAGATGTTGAGGTATGCTCCGATAAGGACCTTACAAGAAAGGTTGAAACCCCTTGGGAGACGAAACCTTATGTTTAATCAACAAGGATATGGTTACGGTTGATGGCGACTTAAGGACTAGTCATGGCATGAGTCTTTATAAGTCAAAATATTAATCATCTGGTTTCAGAAAAGATTTACCAAGACTTGAAGCCGGTTTGTATTGGTGGCCTAACATGAAGGCGAATATTGCCACTTACGTTAATAAGTGTCTGACTTGTGCTAAAGTCAAGGCAGAGCACCAAAAACCTTTTGGTTTACTAGTCCAACCGGAGATTCCAGAATGGAAGTGGGAGAAAATCACCATGGATTTCATCACTAAACTCCCTAAGACGACAAATGGTTATGATACCATTTGGGTGATCGTTGATCGTCTTACAAAATCTGCTCACTTTCTTCCAATGAAGGAAACGGATCCCATGGAGAAGTTAATGAAGCATTACATGAAGGAAGTAGTCACCCTGGACAAAAAATAAGGACATGGTGTTGCCTGCTTCTATTATCTCTGATCGTGCGGTTAATTATACATCACTATTCTGGAAAGCACTTAATAAGGCATTAGGAACTCGATTGGACATGAGTACGACCTATCATCCCAAAACTAACGATTAAAGTGAAAGGACTATCCAAACCTTGGAAGACATGTTACGCACTTGCGTGTTAAACTTTGGAAGAATTGGGATATACACTTACCATTAGTAGAGTTCTCTTACAACAACAGTTACCATACCAGCATAAAGGCTGCACCATTCGAGGCACTGTATAGACGAAAGTGTCGATCACCTGTATGTTGGGCAGAAGTTGGAGATGCTCAGCTTACTGGTCCAGCAATAATTCATGAAACCACCGAGAAGATCATCTACATCAAAAATAGAATCCAAGCTGATCGTGACTGACAGAAGAGCTATGCAAACATTAGACGTAAACCAATGGTATTCCAAGTTGGTGACCGGGTCATGTTAAAAGTTTTACCTTAGAAAGGGGAGTAGTCATTTTGGTAGAACGGGGAAGTAAAACCCTAGGTATGTCGGCCCTTTCACACACACACACACACACACAGTCAGAACTGTTACCCATAAACTTGAGCTACCACAAAAATTAAGCCGAGTTCATAACACGTTTTACGTGTCAAATCTAAAGAAGTGTTTGTCCGATGAATCACTGGTGATTTTATTAGAAGAACTACGTGTTGATGACAAGCCTCTCCACTTTGTGGAAGAACCAGTAAGAAGGTTATGGATCGTGAAAGCAATGCATTTGAAGGTAATTCGCATACCTATCATTAAGGTTAGATGAAACCGAAACAAGACCTGAGTTACTTGGGACATGAAGGACCCAAGTTCAAGCAAAGTAATCCACATCTCTTCACCAAGACCGCACCGTCGTCAAGTGCCGCGTCTTAAGCCTTGAGGACAAGGCTCGTTTAACGGGGGGAGACTATAACACCCCGTGTTTTCAGGTCATATTACGATCCCAATTATTTCATTTTCCCTTTATTTATTGGGTTTTGTGTGTTTACTTCCATTTAAACCGCTTTAGTTAAATCGCGTAGGCACAAAAATTTAACGTTTAGCTAGAGACGTAACCTAAACTCATTAAGACTTTACTTGATCCCTTCATATTCGTTGTTTAATTCATTTTCACGACAAGAAAAGTTATATGAGCGCGTCCATTTAATTCTATCAAGGTAAATCCATTTAAAACAATCTACACCAAAGTTTTAACTTCTATAAATTAGGAAACTAAATAAAACTTAGATAAAAACCCATGTGCTCCTACAATTTAGCAAATTAAATCATGTATACTCTTGTGCAAGTCCTTAAACCGTAAGATACAAATAAAAAGGTACTTAAACCGCTTAACATTAACTCCTAATAACCGTATGGATAAAGCCTATGAATTCTTATTGTGAAACCCCCACACACACTCGTGATATAAAGCTGCCCTCCCTTTTCTGATCTTGCTTCTAAAAATCCACAGTAATAAATCCCTACAAGTGCTTAAAACTCATCGTAACTTTAAATCCCTGTACATTGACCATGTTTTAAACCCAAAAATTCATTGCCTTGTTTAGATTAATATACAAACGTGACCTCAAGAAGGAAGAGCTATTCATGCAATGTTATGTAAGAATAAAAGGCCTTGCATACTCCTTTGCAAACTCAAAAATTACAGTACCTACCAGATACATAAGCAACATTTTTCACCATTGGTATCCTTGTTCCTTCTGTTCTTGTATTTGTTGGACTAGGTTTTTTGATGTTTGGCTCACATACAACACACCATCATACCCCTCACAAAACCCAACATTCAAGGAAACCCAAGTCAGGTTCCCTTGGCTTTTGTTTTCTTATTGATCGACCACATTAAGGTAGCAAACAACGTCCGTATTCGTGATTACAAGGAGTGAAAACAATCATGGTTGGTTTTTGGATTGAGTGCTTGGTTTTGCATACGTGAAGGATAAAGGGTCGAGTATTCCATCCATCATCGTTGATTCTATAGCCTCCTACAACGTTCGCCATGTACCCCGAATTGTGAGCAAATTCGTTCTTGTTATTTAACTTTTATATGTGCAATCCTTATGTCCTTTGTAGTGTGCTTGAAAAATGTTAAGATATAAAACCCACTTTTAATACTTTCTGATATAAAATCGAGTAACATTAAAACCGTTATAAAATTTGTAAAGCGACTAATAAGACATGAGCCATGTTATGCTAGGGTATTAAGTGTAGAACTCAGCCCATTAGTAGCTTAGACCCGTTGGTTAGATAAAAAGAAAAACGTATATGCATTGTTAGTATAAAACGCAGCCCACCCATGTAACTTTAAGTGCATTATTCGGCCTTTAGGAATGGTCATAAAAATCAACACTCTAATTATTTCAAAAATAAGACATGTAAGAATTATTTTGCACCTAGAATCACTAATTTTCGTCAAGAGACAAAGAAGTTAGAGGGTCTCAAAGTTAGACGTTAAAAACTGTCACTTTACCCTCTTTTGTAACGCAGCCAACGAGCTCTTTTCCTTGAATTATTGTGACAATTTTACCAAGCGAAATGACGAACTAAATTATGTTAAATAAAGCCCGAAGTGCTAACTTTAATTTGGAATAAAAAACACCCTTTTTAGTTTAGTAATCTGCTCGCAAATTAAGTGTGTACTTGGCTGTTCGTCACAGGTGTCGACAAACTGTCGATCACCTGGTGTGCAACCAGTCAGGTCTACCCATGAGCAACACCCATCATTCGACCACTTTTTTGTGACAACCATGGCTTGAGCAGGTTAGTCAAACCGTTAGTGTTGACTTATGTGCCTGTTGCAATGTTTGGTTTATATGATTTTATATGATTTTATGTGATTTTATGTGGTTTTGTGCGTTTATGTGAGTTATTGGTAATCAATCTATTGAGTGTGATCATCTCAATGAGATTAGATTGATGGTTGAATTGGTTGAGTTCATTTCGTTCATTTTTAATGACAAGGAAATGATTATTGAGATTTGAGCATTTTCGTGTTAAGTGTGTAAGTATAAGTACGTATATGTATTTTCGTGTTAGTAATTTAAGATAAATTTTGACTTTAGAAGTTTAGTTGAGAAAATATAAAATTTCTATTTTTGGAAAGTTAGGTTGGAAATGAAAAGTTATTTTTAGAAAGGTAGGAAACTGCCTTTATGCAAAAAGGTTTAGCCAAATAAGTAAATTTTTTTTACAAAAACTTAAGGTTATATTTGTAAATATCTAATTAATAAAAAAATAAAAAAAATATATTTTTTTATTGGATGAATAGTGTTTCCAAATTTTAAAAGGAAAAAAGAATAGAAAAGAAAAAAAAATATTTAGAGTCCTAATCCTAAACTAATACCTAATTAGATTTAGCTTATAACTCTCCTAGGATGTCTATAAATACAAACTTAAGATCCCTAATTCCCCCATACACTTTGATCGACCGGTTTGAAAGAGAAAAGAGAAGAGTCGAAATTTTTTTGGGTTTTATTTTTAAGGTACGATCCGATCTTTTAATTTTAGTTTGTTTATAATTCTAGTAACTTAATTATGATGGATTAGGGTTTAAATTAGGGTTTATAAATTAGGGTATTTAATTTTCAGAAAGTTTATGTTATAATGATGATGGCTTAATCATTAGATCGATCGGATTAGCGATAAGATCATGCGTTAGGGCTTAGATCACTCGAATTAGACGTTTAATTCACTGCAGAAAGTTAGGCAGTTTTGTAACGAGCATAACTCAATCATAAAAGATCAAATAAATAATTTACAACATACTGGAGTAACCTTCAGAGAGTTTTACTTTCTAAAAAATCCGGCCTCTGATAAGTTTTTATGGCGGGAAGTGGGTCAAAATGGTCATTACAAAATCAGTGTGTAAAACAGTGACAAATTTCAGTTTTGGTTTTGATTTTTCTAAAAATAATTAGACACTGAGTTAGAGGCTCTAAGTCACGTGGAAGTTAGTTCATATATTGTGTGTGACCTCTGAATTTTGGCTAAGGTCATAGTGAGGTCTAAGTTGGGTAATTAATGCCATACTTTTAGAAGGTCAGATTCTGGACGAATTTTAAACACTTTGGATTAATGAATTTCTAAGGGGGTATTTATAAAAGGGAAGTGACTTTTGGAGAACAAGTGAGAGGTTCATAGACATATATGTAGACATGGGGAATTTTGGTTTAAGTATGAAGTGTTTAAGGTAGTGCTTTTAGGGCGACGCAAGTGAGAGTAAAATTCTGCCTAAACCCAGAAAGTTTAAAGAGTAAGCATTTAATATAAATGAAATATTAAGAATGGAAAAGGTGTTAAATGATTAGAGACTATGATTGATAGCCTAGGTATCTTGGATCGGTTAGGCTGAATACGTTTAAGTAGTGCCTCGCATAAACACTATAGTATACATATATGTTGAATTTATTTTGTATTACGTTACTTTATGTAACGACAACTATTTTGAAAACTTGATTTGTTTTGGACTCTCAACTTGTTTGGAAATTGATTTTGGTTTGGACAACAGTTTTTGATAACTTGCCATTGAGTTGGCAAACTATTATCGGACATCTACTCTTTTCTAAAACTATATTTTGTGTACATAATCTTGTGAGCTCACCAACTATTTTGATAGTTGACCGTTTTTATCATGCTTTTCAGGTGACATTCCTAAAGTGGAAACTTAGTGTAATTGCATTTGGACTTGTTCAAGAATATTCGGAAGAAAAACAACTTATGTTGACTTTTGTACTCTTTAAACTTGTATTTGGTATTGTTGTAATTCAGATAACTTTCTTTTCTCTCAATCATGTATGGTGTTTTATCTATCACCTTGTGTGGAGTTTATTAATATGTTACACCTCGCGTTTCCGCATTGGTGGGGTGTGACATACACTTAAGATGAACATTTTCCCCAATGTTCTCTAGAAGTACCCGTAAGAACAAATAAAGGGAAAGAAAACAAGGAAAAAAAACTAGTACTCCCCTGGTTTGCTCAATAATGGAGAAGAAACATGCGATAACTGGTTAAATCGTCCTCCGAGAATCATCCAATGAAACTTCCTAAGAACTTTCAAGCTTCTTCTCATCAAATATAACCTGTAATCAATGACAAACACAACTATACCAAGCATAAAATATGCCATAAACGTAATATACAATGTGAATTTAGGGTTCGACTCGATAGATAGGATGAGAGAATTGTTAAACTCATTAGGTTTTTGCAGATTTATAAAAGAATATTACATATTTTAAATGTTGTGCAAGTTTTATTTTCAAAAATAATTAAAAACTTTTTTTTTGGACCTCGGCGTATGATGCCGTCGGGATTGTTGTGACCCCGTCACAGGTATCGTGGTGACGGCGTCGCGTGTAAATTGTGACGCCGTATCCACGTTCTGTGAAAACGAAAATTTTGTTTTTTATGAAAAATTTCCTGCCCTTGATTCCATAAGTTAATTCCTGTACAAAGGGCTGCAATAATCCCAAGATTTAACAATTCAATCATATGACTCGAAATTGACGCGAATTAATCTAAACAATTCATTTAACATGTTTGAATTTGGCTCAAAAGCCGGATAAATTCCCCTACACTTATTATTTGCAAAATACCTTTGATTGAAATTAAGACAAGGTTAAAGACAAACAAAGCATGATTACAACATAGTTCAAACATAATAAAACAAACTATAAATAATTAAAGCACACATGACATTCCTAATAGCAGGGAAAGTAAATTGGGTTGCCTCCCAAGAAGGGTTTTTCTTTATTAACGAGTCTTGTAGCTAGACTCGAAGTCACGCGTCCTTACGTTGTTTCGTGAATGCTCACGTGTCCACGAATGAGCCATTCCTTCATACTCTCATCTACTTGGTATTCAGGACCTAGGTTCAGGCAGTTCTTATACATAAATTTATTCTTTTCATAAGAGTGCCTAAGTCCGTTCATCAAATCCTTACGGCTAAGTTCTAATAATGGTGGGACCTTACTCCAGTTAAAGTTCTTGAGCTTGGGTATTGTACATGGCATCCTCTATATATGTGTGTCGAAGATCTTGGTGAATGAGACTAATCCCTTAGTGGCGTCATATTTGAGCTTAGTGGTTTTTCTAAAGGGTCTACCCATCAAGACTTTAGCCATGTCGCTCATAATGAATTCTCCTATGTCTTCTAACACAACAAAATCTATGATATAGGTAAAACTTCCGACAAACACGTAGACATCCCTAACAATGGCAACTAGGTTCTTTCCCGTCCCCTCTAGTCTGTCTACCATTATTGTATTATAGGCTTTACGTGAGATAATAATCAATGGTAGAAAAGGGTCGAGATAGACAGTGAACTTCCTAAAGCCTGTCATACATTCAAATGCAAGGTCATCCCCGTCAAAACTATTGATTATTCTTTCTCGGCGTAGTGTTCCTGCGTTTTCATATTCACTTAACTCATTAAGAATTTCCTCATCATCTGAGTCATTATCAGAGTGAGGAAAGGGAGAGACGAGAGGTTTATCTACCGATCCATCATCGGACTCAGGGTCATTTATACTGGTCTCATTGGGTTGGTCGGCGAAGCGATTAAGGAATCGCTCAATACTCTCTAGGCGAGAGTCGACAAAGGCCGAAATTTTCAGTAGCTCTTGGAGCTCTTGGTTAAATCGTGCGCGTAACACAGCTGGTAGGACAGGGCGATTATTGGTAGGTGGTGGATTCACGTTCTTCATAATGAGGAATGAAATAGTCAATGCAAATTACGAACAAACACACAAAGAAGAGATAGACTACGAGAAAGCTAATATGCGGAAATTAAATCTTATTTGAAAGGATTCAAGCAAGTAGAACTAAGCTAAACTATAATCAAAACCTAACTATTCCCCAAGCGGCGGCACCAAAAACTTGATGCGGTCGTCGTAAGGACTTCTACATGAAGTTTTACAACTCCCTAGGTAGTGCACCTAATCGTTGTAGTGTAGTATAGGCAAGGCTCGGGGTTGTTATCGCTCACTCGAGGAATAGGTTAGGAAGGCTTGATCACAGCCTAACAGAATTCTAAAGGTTGAGGGAAGATTCTTTTTGTATTTTTATATTTATAAGAAAGCAGTAAATCATATATTTGAGAGGTGGTTTTGGTTTTAGCTATTAAACTAAATAACAATCTAAACTAAAGGTGATAATAATAAGATAAAAGATTGTGTTTATTTAATCATGTATTACTCTCTAGATTGCTTCTCCTAGTGTTGCTGCCTTGTCACCCTTGTGATGATCTATGTAACTATTTCCTAAATCATGAACGAATTACACGAACCCGCCATCTATTTAATATTCCGTTAAGGCAACGCACAAGTAAGGTAGTATGAAGACTATTACAAGGCCCCTAAGAGTATATTAAATGCATTTGAAATATATTAAGAGTGGATCAACTATATAAGGGGCAAGGTAGTATGAAGACTGTTACCCGATGGTATCCTTTCTACATAATCATGTTTTCCTAGACATATCAACAGCGATACAGACAAAAGCTGGTTTTCTAAGACCTAACATGCATATTCATCACAAGAAGCAACACCACTAAGATCTATATCCTAGGTTTCATACAATCATAAATAAACACAATAGATGGTTTAGCCAAGCATGTTAAAGATAAAGTAAGAACAGATAAGAATCACACAACAAGACATATTGAATGATTAAGATAGTCTTACTTGATTAAAACATGAATTGAAGGAAGTACAATAGGGTTTTGAGGCCCTAAAATCGTCCTTAACAGCTGAAACGAACTAGGGTTCGTCCCTTTCTTTTACTCTAAAGTTACACACTTAAAACCCTAAAAAAAGATTTATATATATAGGAAAATCGATGTGATGGCGTCGCGTTTTAATTGTAACGCCGTCATGACTAGAATATTCTAGATAATAGGTTGGGTCATGCATTCTGATGCCGTCTTGAGATCTTGTGATGTCGTCTTGGTATGAGTTGTGACGGCGTCACGTGTAATCTGTGACGCCGTCTCCAGCTTCTGAGTAGAAATTCTTGAGAGATGTTGGTGTAGGTCCGTATTCTTTTCTGTTTCTTCTCCAAATGAGCCCAAGTCACGTGTATTTCCTCCAAATGCCTTCCAAATAGTGAATACCTGAAAAGGAACGATTAAGTACCTATTTTGGGCATAAATGCATGATTTAGGGGGTTAAACGACCCCGAAAAAGTGTATAAAATTACACCTCATCACGTATATAAATATTATATAAGTACTACTACATTATTTCTTAACGTTTTTATAGCCCAAATGGACCCGAAAACACTCGTAAACCACTTTTTATGTTTCTAACAGCCTTGTTGTATTTTTATAAAATGTAGAAAATTGTTTATAAAAGTTAATTTGTTTTTGTAATTTCTATTTATCCGAAATCTTTAAAAACTCATAACTTGCTCATTTTAACTCCGTTTCGCTTGTTCCTTATATGTATGGAATCGTGACGAGATAAGTTATTCAAGAAAATCATTTTTATAACTTTAAATCATTTTAACTATTTTGATATATATAAATAATTATATATATAAATAAAATATATAATATATACTATATATATATAATAATATATATATAAATTAATCAATCTAAAATATATATATATAATATATAATCTTATTAAAAATGTGGTATAGGTGCTTAAAGTTTTAAAGAGGAGAAGCAATAAAAATTGGACAAATGTCACATATTTAAGTTAAGTTGTTGGTCCGTGTACGATTTGTTGGTATTGTTTACGAATTGTTGTATTTTTGTTTCGTGTACGAGCAATTGGAGTTCGCGATTTTTAATAATACAAGTTTCTTGTTTATGATTACATGTTGATTTATCCCATAGTTTAGCATTATTTGTTACCTCATATGTAACTTGTATCTGAGTGTATCACAATTTGCGAATAAAAATGAGACTATATTTTATTAATAATGCATTTTGAAGCAAAATTATGTATCAAATGTACTCAGCTATAAATGATAGCGTATCATGTTTTTTTTGAGGTTGTACATCAATTTTTTATGTATAAGATGTATTTTTATGTATCTACTATTAAATAATTCACATATTAATTAATAATTCAATAGTTAAGATTCACTTCTCATTATTAACAACTTTAAGCTACTACACTATTAATACCCTCCTTATATATATAATAGAATACTATATTCTATATATAAAAATTATAGATATATATATAAATAATATATAATATATATATGATATAAATATATATACTATATAGTATATAGGCCTCCTGTTCTTATTGATAAGTTATTAATTGACTAAAGTGAGAAAGTCTTCGTTGAGCAAATTAATTCATATATATCTAATTTGATTCACAAGTAAACATCATTTAATAGTGAATCAAATCTATAAATCACAATTTTGATTCACAAATCAATGCTAAAATCGAGTTATGGTAATGATTCATTAAATTTGTATAGAAGATTCAGTATTGTACTTATATCGCAAAATCAAGAGATTTTTAACATTGATTCGAATTTTTTTTACACATTTTGGATTATAATCACATGAAAAATGAGTTTTTTACCAGCTTGAAAAAATTGAATCAAAGTTAAAAATCTATCATTTTTGAAAACCTTCTCAATCTTCTCAAAATAAAAACCTTCTCAATCGATCCAGATTATATATATATATATATATATATATATATATAAAAGTAATATCTATTAAAAATATAGTATACTATATATATATAATATAAATATAAATAATAATAAATATACACACATATAGTATAAATATATAATGATATACAAACACATTATATATGACACACAATATATATTAATAAAATATATATATATATATATATATATATATATATATATATATATATATATATATATATATATATATATATATATATAAACTCTAACATAATTAAATTATTACAAGTCTTCTAATTTAATTAATAACACATCTTGTGTATACTTTATGTCCTCATATTTATGTTCATTAACTTGTGTACAAAAGTCCAAATAAAATGTCCACACAATTATTTATTTATAAACTTTATAAATAAACTATTTTCACTATAGATAATTATAAATTCGAATCCATGATCATGCTCATTATATTTTATAAACTCATAAAATAACCCAAGATGGTGATTAACAATATAAAACTTATGTAAATATGAACATAAATGAATAGAAAGATTATGGTTTATGTTTAGACCTTAATGAAGATGTATGAAGATGATACCCAAATCAAACCCAAGTATTTATCCCTAAATACTTTCAAGAAAACACTAATTATCTTGCTTGAATTAACCCTTGTATAATCAACACCCAAGCTTCCAAATCACTTTGCTATACCTTAGATACTATACCTAAAACACTTGTATACTTGTAATCTTTGTAAAATAAAAACTATAGAAACCCTAGAAATTTCTTTTGAGCCGTGGGTTTATGAGAAAACAAGAGAGGATACTTTGATTATTTTGCTAGTGAAATGAGTGTATGAGTGTTACCTTTAGGGCTTTTGTTTATAATGCAAGTGTAATCTAAACCTCCTAGCAAAACAAGGGACTTTAGAAGTAGTTTTATGGTATTAGTACAAGTGTGTAAGGTTCTCTCCTCCTCCTTAGGAGGAGGGGCACGGCTAAAGAGAGGGAAAGGACATGGTGATTTGCCAATTTATGAAAAGCTGTAATCTAGGTGCATGTGTTGGTTTATAACTAGCAAGAATTGACATTAGTGGAGGATTTAGGATTTATTTGTGTGTTTATATGTTGTAAAACCGGCCATGGGTTTATAGAAGTGTAAAATGATTTAATTTTGGGTATTGGGTATAATAGTGGGTATTTGTTTGAGTGTAGATGGGTATTGGTGCTTCTGTGTATGCTTAAATGTAATTTATTACGAAACGTAAACGTTTTACGTAACTGATAAAAATAAAATATGAAAAGTTATAAATTATCCTCATAGTGTTGATTTTTAGTTTACGCGATTTAACAAAACGATCAAAAAAAGGTAAATGCGTAAAAGTTTAAAATAAATAGTTGATTATTTATTGACATAAAATGACATGAAAATGCGGATTGTTACAATGAGCTAGTCATAGTAATGAACTAGTGATATGTGTATGTGACATTTGCAAGAAATGTGAAGTGAAATGAGGTTGAGGATGATGATTATAAGGTGAAAATGGTAAAGTATTTTGCATGAAGGTTCTTGGATTATATGGAAGTTATGTTTTATCCTAAGGTTTAAAATCACATATAGGATTAGCATGGATATAATATAAAATGGAAAAAGTTAAAAAAATCACAAAATTCGAATTTTGGAACCTGCACTTAGACGGATCTACCTAAACCAAAGACGGATCCAGGTTTAGGTGGATCCATCGATCCGTGAAAGGCTCAAAAATGGCTAAAACCTTGTTTTAGCAGCCAATTTCCCATCATATATCAACAAGTCAATATTAACATAAAAGACAACTACTAATAGCATTCATAAACGCAGCAAATTAAACAAGTAGCAAAGTTTATCATCCTACCAAAGCATTTAAGCCATAAACATGTCAATAATCAATCAATTTAAAGCAAATAAACATAACATAAGTTAATTAGTTCATTCATCTCATGCCATCAATGACATCCCTTCTTCAACATCATTCCCATCCTATGCAATGCCCGAGCCATGTTCTTAATCATCTGTCTTGTCTACCTTTGTTCATTGGACATATTTTCATGAGCGGGGAGAGCTATATTGTAGGACCTAGGTGAAAGTTTGGTGCTAGGCAAGTCTCCATTGTCCAAGGGGCTGATTTGGATGAGGATATAGAGGGAAATTTGGCTCGTTTGGACTTTCCTACATTTCTTTGCTTCTTAAGAGGTGGTTTTCTAGGTTGCTTGGCCTTATAGGATGATATATGTCTAGGAACAAGAATGTAATGATCATCAAAGGGATGATCTGCCATGGTTGCCTTGAGGTTCTTAAAGAAATGAGTTAAGATCATACCGTATGGTACGACCTTATCAACACGTTCTCTAAAGTAGTTGATTCGCCTAATTATAAAGTACGCAAGATTGAATGGAGTACCAACCTCCAAACAATATAACATCAAGGCAATTGATGATTGAATATGATCTCTATTTCCTATGGCAACGTAAGCATTTTCTATAATGACAAGTTCACATGGTTTTAGGTGATCAAGAAGTTCATTTGTTTTTATTTGGTTTGGGAGTTTTTGCACTATTCCTTCTTTGGTTCCTTTTTTAAATATTACTCTAAAATGAGTCATGGCACGAATATCATCAAGAGGAGGAAGGTTTGAGTTGTATGGAGGGTTTGGCTCTAAGTTGTTTTTAAGTGCATCAAGTGACCAAGAATCGGTATAGACACAAATACCTTGATTTTGAAGTGATGTCAACTTCGCAAATTGATCTAAAGAGATGTTGAACTCATGTTCATTGATATCAAAGGTTATGAAAATGCAGTTTTCCTCGTATCTATCAAGGCGTAAGGTTTTGTAAAATTCCATAATATAAACTACAGCATATTTCTCATTTTAGATTGAGGAGCATTGAATACCTACTTATTGACATTTTTGTTAAGTCTCCTCGATGATGTCTTGGTAGAAAGAGGTATCAATGTTTCTCGCCTCGTGAACAAATTGTTTTTCAAGGGTTCCATAAATTTCTTTGAGATCTTTGGACATGTTTGGATCAAGGTAGTTTTTTGGAGCATATTGAATTGTTTTCTTATGATCTTGTTGATATTCTCTTGGAATTTTGGTAACTAAGTAGTTTATAGTGATTTTAATAAGTGAAACAAAAAAATATAGGAGAAAATATCATAAAGATATACCATCACTACGTGTGTGTCAATATGCAAACGATGTGGAGGTGCGCTTTGCTTGACGCAAATGAAAAATAACAATAACCAAACCTAAAACACTCCTAAATTTGATATTTCTTAAATTGAATGCGACAAAAATGCATATGAATTATGCATCTCGGATAATCATTCAAGTGATCAAATGCATGATGAAAATAGTTTTCACGTTGTATTAACAATGTAGTTAAACAAAATTTCTTTCAAAAATTCTTAACCGTGAGAATTTTGTTGAAAATCTTAATTTGGGGTTTTTTTTTCCTAAATTTGATTTTCACTATCAAGTTCAATTATGCAATCCTAGTCTCTACGGGAAGCAAAATAGTTATACATTGTAATATCCTAGTCTAATTGTGCATAAATCAATTGAAAAATCAAAATCCCTAAATTTTAGGTTTTGTGCAAAATTGAAACCATAGACTCGGAACTAAGAAGAAATTAAAGTGAAATCACTTACATTTGTTGTTGGTTATGGATGTGTAGTTGTTAATCTTTGAGATTTGCTCCTTCAATTGCCAATTTGGTGATGATTTTGGTTAGCATTTATGTTTTTCGTGCTATTTAAGTGTTTGGATAATAATTTGTGTGGTCCCAAATTTTAAAAAATAGGCATACCCACTCTGTTTTGACAGACAGATCTACCAAAACCAAATACGGATCTGGGACACGTAGATCTGTCAATCCGTAGGTATGAAAAAATTGGGCAGGGATTGATTTCCCGTTAATTAGGAATAGTTGTTATCATTTTGGCAATTGGAGAGGCTTATATATGTTATAAATAGATTGTGTTTAAATTTTTGGAGTCGATATTCAAGTTTTGAGCATTACTTTGGAGTTATCGTGAATTTCTCGATGGAATTTCAATGTAGTCGATCCTACTAGGAGTGTGTTAATTGTTACCTTATTATTTTTGACCATTGCTAATAACACAAATATTTTGAACATTTTGATGTAATAAAACATCGTCAATACAAGTGTGAGTTGCAATTCGATGATTATTCTTTTCGTCTTTATGATCGATTTTGTAATTTTATGTAATAACCAAATATGGTTAAACATGTAGGCTTGAAAAATATCTATGGTCATTTTATTGATATTTTCATAATCTATTTAAGTTCTAATCTCTATTCTATGTTCATTTTTTGAAATTTGTAATTGGAACATGTAATGAGAATAAAAATCTTTTGAATAATGATTATTTCTTCTTAAAATTCCCGCTTACAATTATTATTGGGAGGATGGTGATTCATTATCGAGGATATGTTCCATTCTTCTTAATCCTAATTTTAAATAATTAAATTGTTCACGTTTTAAAGGCTTAGTTAATATGTCGGCTAAGTTATCTTTGGATGCAACTTTCTCGATAGAAATGTTGCCCTTTTGGATGTTGCCGCGAAGAAAATGGTGACGAATTTCTATGTGTTTAGTTCTAGAGTGTTGGATGGGGTTTTTACTTAAGTCGATGGCGCCTTTATTGTCGCACATTATCTAAATGTCGTCGATTCATATGTCGTATTCGATGAGAGCTTGTTTCTTCATGTTTGTTGACATGCCTTTCCGGCGGATACATATTCAGTTTCGGTCGTGGAGATAGCAAGGGCCGTTTGTTTCTTAAAGAACCAAGATGTTAGACAACATCCCATGAACGTACAAACGCCACTAGTGCTTTTTCGGTCGACGTGGTCGCCCGTGTGGTCGGAGTCAGCGTAAACTATAGTTTCTATACCGGTTCCTTTCGGATACCATAATCCTAAGTGGGCAGTACCTCTAATATATATAAATATACGCTTAACGGCTTCTAAGTGGGTAGTTTTAGGATTTTCTTGAAAACGCGCACATAAGCAAACACTAAACATAATATCAGGCCTACTTGCAGTTAAATAGAGTAAACTACCAATCATACCTAGATATTTAGTTCTATCTACGAAGTCGGCTTTGTCGTCCTTGGTTAGTTTGATCTCCGTCAACATCGGCGTCTTGGTTTGTTTAGAATCCTCCAACCCAAACTTCTTTAACATCTCCTTGATGTACTTGGATTGATTGAAAAATATCCCGTCTTCCATTTGTTTTATTTGAAGACCCAAGAAGAAGTTCAACTCCCCCATCATACTCATTTCAAACTTGTTGTGCATGATTTTAGCGAAATCATCACACAATTTTGACACGTGGATCAAAATATAATGTCGTCTATATTTGAACAATGATGAGATGTGTTTTTGATTTCTTTTTAAAAAGTGTGTTATCGACCATTCCCATGGAATACTCGTGTTTTAGCAAAAATGCTTTTAGTCTATCAACCCAAGATTTCAGAGCTTGGTTAAGATCATATAAAGCCTTTTCAAGTTTGTAAATGTAATTTGGTTTTTCAAAATCAATAAAACCCTAAAGTTTGAGCAACGTAAACCTCTTTGTTTATAAAACCATTTAGAAAAGCACTTTTTACATCCATTTAGTATAATTTAAAATCTTTTACACAAGCAAGGGCAAGAAGTATTCGGATTGACTCTAATCTAGCTAACAGAGCATATGTTTCATCGTAATCTATACCTTCTTATTGATTATATCCTTGTGATACTAATCTAGCCTTATTTCTAGACACAATACCATTTTCGTCTAACTTATTTCTAAATACCCATTTAGTTCCTATAATAGATTGATTCTTAGGTAGAGGCACTAAATCCCAAACATCATTTGCTATAAATTGATTTAGTTTCTTTTGCATGGCTACGACCCAACTTTCATCTCCTAATGCCTCATTGACATTCTTAGGTTCTATGGTAGAAATGAAGCAAAAGAAATTGCTTTTATTTTGGGCTTGAGATCTTAGCGTTTGTTGATTTAGATTTCCTATGACTTGTTTTAATGGAGGACTTTGAGACTCTTTAATGTTAACAACCTCGTCAACCTCTATAGACTTTTCTTCTACATTATTATTATCTACTTTTACTTTCTTTCAATAGCTTCTTCGTCACCCACATCATCATCAACCAATGGTGATAATTTGGCAGGAGGACTTTCATGGTGTGTTTATTCAAGATAATATAAGCTTTGCTATCTTGAGAATATACTAGGAAAACACCTTCTTATGACTTTGGGTCAAACTTGTTTAGATAGTCTTTAGTGTTTAAAATGAAGCACTTGCTTCCAAACACCTTGAAGTATTCTAAAGTGGGTTTCCTACCTCTATATATTCATAAGGGGTTTTTCTAAGAATTGGTCGGATACATATTCTATGAAGAATATAAGTAGAAGTGTCAACAGAGTTGCCCCAAAACTTTTGAGGTATGGATTGAGCGTTTAACATAGTCATATACATTTCTTGTAGTGTTCAATTTTTTCTTTCAACAATCCCATTTGATTGTGGAGTACGAGGAGCCAAGAAATTATAAGTAATGCATTGTGCATCACAAAAAGCTCTGAATAGTACTTCATTATCAAATTCCTGACCATGATCCGTTCTAATAGAAACTATAGAACATCCTAATTGATTTTAGATTTTCTTACTTAATATTTCATATTTTTTAAAGGCTTCACTTTTAGTTTTTAAAATTTTTTTTAAGTGCATCTTGAATAATCATCCACCATTACTAAAGTATATAAGTTACCTCTGTAACTCCTAATAGCGGATGGACCAAATAAATCCATATGTAAAAGTTCTAAGCATCTATTAGAAGAAATCATATTTGTAGCCTTATGGCTTGCATGAGCTTGTTTTCTTATTTTACAAGCATCATAAAAATGTTTATTATATTTTAGCTTAGGTAATTTCTAACTAATTCTTTGGATGACAAAGATTAGATTAACGGGACTATTTGCGTGACCAAACTACTTCTATGCCACAATGTAGAGTTATCATCTAACGTGGCAATACATAATTTGTCTTGAGATTTATTTCCTAATTTCATGACGTATAAACCATTTTTCTTAATTCTATTTCCTATGACTTTACCATTTTTAGTTATTTCACTTCCATCTTCTGTTAATAAAACTCTATAGTTATTGTCACAAATTTGACCGACAATAAATAAATTAAAAGCTAAGTTATCTATGTGTTCTACGTTTGATATAGTCAAAAGACATCTTTCTAGAGGTGGACCATACATTTGACATGATTTTTCCTTTTAAGTATTCCAAAAAACATATTACCTCCGTGTTGATGCTTTGTAAGTTGAAAATATACTTTTGTTTCCCGTCATATGTTTGGAGTAATCGCTATCTTTAATCCATTCATCTAGCTCTAAACCAATTCTCAAGCATACCAATTTAATTAAATACAAACTCAAGCGCTTGGTCCCTAATATCTCATAGGTCCAAAAATGTTAGTGTTGTACATCCCTTGTATTTGTTGCACTTTGTAGGATTATTGAAATGGATACAATTTCATATGTATGTAACCTTGGTTTGGTTATTCTTGTTAGGTTCAGAAAAGTGTATATATTAAATGAACTTAGGTCATTGTTAGTATATATGTTTTATTGTAATTATATGTAATAAGTTTTCGTGGTCTAAAGTATGTAAGTACGTTGACCAAGGTTTGACTAAAGTTAGAAAAATAGAATAGGAATAGCAATAAGTATAAATACCCATCTAGGAGGGGTATATATACAAGTCTCTTACATTTTGTAACTCACTTCTCCCTCTTATTTCTATTTTCCCTTTTGGAATGAAAACTTTGAAAATGATGAATTATACTCACTAGCTCCTCTCCTATAATACTATAACTTTCGTATGATACTATAGTGCCAAACATGACTTATATATGGGGTATGAAGGTTCGTAAACTGAAGCGCTTTCGGTAGCAGAGGTTTCATATTACAATTTTGAAACAGTTTCATGCCATTGATGTTTCGTAAGACTTGGTTTCGTAAACAGAGGTTTGATAACACAGCTTTCCTAATTGAAGGTTTCGTAATTTAGTTTTCATATTGGAAGGTTTCGTATCTCAGTGTAAGAGGGGTTTCGTAACACAGATTTTGGGTTTCATAACACTGTTTCAGAGGTTTCATAACACAGACGGTGGGTTTCGTAACACTGTTTCATAGGTTGTGTAACTTAGACTTTGGGTTTCGTAACACAGTTTTAGAGGTTTCGTATCTTCTAATTTTCAAAAACCGAGCTTTCGTATAAAAGCTTCTTGTTACTTAGACTTTGAAAACAAATCAAGGTTTTGTATCTTCAAGGTTACATCATTCAAAGTGTTGTAATACAACACAAAGTTGTTATTGCTCGTTGATTTCACGATTACAAGACTTTATCTCCAAAACGATCCAAGTTTGCATTGTAATCATTAGATACAACATGTCTGCTTTAAATCAACAAACTCTAGCTGACTCAGGAGCTAATGAAAAACCTCCAATACTTGAGAAATGGAATTATATTCCATAGGAGAGTAGGTTTAGAAGGTTTCTGGATAATAAGCTCGAAGAGGGGGAGTGGATGTGACGTTCAATTAAAAAATGACCTTATGTGAGACTAATGATTCCTGATCTAGATAATACTGCAAAGCAAATAATTGAACCACTATCCAAAATGACTGACATAAACAAGAAGTAATATATTGCTGATGTGAGAGTCATGAATTATCTTCTTCAACAAATACCTAATGATATCTACAATTTCGTGGATGCATATAAAAATGCTCAGGAAATGTGGGAATGAATTAAAAGGTTAATGTATGGTTCGAACGTTACTAATCACGTAAGACACTCACGGCTCATGGATGAGTTTGCCAAATTTGCAGCAAAGGAAGGAGAATCGCTAGAATCTGTGTATGAAAGATTGACAACGCTTGTGAATATTATGGACAGTCATAATGTTCGTCCTATTCCAATATCAATCAAAACCAAGTTTCTCAATTGCTTGCAACCCGAGTGGAGCAAATAACTTACCATGGTTCGTCACAACCAAACAGGAGATACAGTTTCATATGATCAGTTGTATGATTCCTTAGTGCAATTCGAACCACATGTTTAAGCATCCAAAGCAAAGAGAGCTGCCAGGAATCATGACCCATTAGCCCTAATTGCTCATTCAAATGTTTCTTTGTCACAATCTTATGCAAGTCCTTCTTATTCACATTCACCACAACCATACTATGTCACACATCCTTCATCAGTTGTTGATTATGAAGAAGATTATCAAGGGGAGTTACAAGGGGATTCTCAAAAAGACAAGCTTGCAACTGCAATGATGTTATTAGCTCGATAAATCACCTAGAAGTTCTCTACACCTACCAATAATCATCTTCGTACTTCATCAAATACAAAAAAATCAAGTTGTAATTCAGGATGGTAGAGTTAACATACAAACCAAGAATGCAAGATATGGTGGAAATGGTAACAGGAATGCAGGGAGACAAAACAAGAATCAAGCATTTAATGCAGGAAATGGGTTAACTCAGAATGATGGAAGTAATCAGATTGTTCAGTGTGTTCCACGAACTGAGTCAAATCTAGGAAAGGAAAATATTCAATGTTATAACTGCAATGAAAAAGGCCACTATGCTTGTGATTGTCAAAAACCAAGAGTTCATGATGCAAAGTATTTTAGAGAACAAATGTTGTTAGCCATGAAAGATGAAGCCGGAAGCAACCTAAAGGATGAAGAAAATGATTTCATGCTCGATAATTCTTATGAAGATGAAAGATTGAAAGAGCTAACTATTGCAGTAATCATGATGGCACGAATTCAACCAGCTGATGACAACGATGTGACTGAGCCAAACTATGATACAAAGGCTGTCAATGAGGTAAATGCTTCACACAAAATGATACCCAAAGGGGTTCATGAACACAAGAATCATGGGAAACGTAAAACTATTATTAACACATCTGATAATGATCAAATTGATTCTAATATCATATTTGATGATCCTTATGTGGAAAATAATGGTGGATCGGCTGAAGATTATTCAAATGCTCATGACCAATATCACGATGTTAAAATTCTGGCATACAATGTGTGATAACCGGTAATTTTCCCAGGGTTAAGTATTATAAAATGTTATAATTTAGTATTTTGAAGTCTTTTGATCTTGTCAGTTTTCTTGATGAAAGCTGAAAAGTTGACTTCGGTTGACTATTTTTGCGTGAAACGGTTACAGTTTAACTGGGTTTTGGGAGAGTCATGAGTTTGTAAGTGAATCACTTTTGGTTCGTTTTGCTGTTTTAAGATGGTTTTGAAGTTTTCAATGCTTTTCCAGGAAGTTTTTCCGCATTTAGCGAAAATCATCACGCAGCGCGTACCGGCACGATAATTTAATTGAGAATAAGTTTAAGTGATTTGGAAGTGTGTAAATGAGTTTAATTAATTAATAAATTCATGGCTTTGAAAACGTTGCCAGAAAATGGTTATGTCCGTGAAAATTCGGTAAAAGACTGTAACGGTCGTTAAAGTGTAAATTGTGAGCAAGTCAATTTTGACAGAAGTTATTTGGACATTTAAAGTGTTTTTACGTTTGTGAGAATGGTTCGGTTGAGTTTTAAACAAAAATTCGTGTTTTCGGTCCTGACTCGGCCGACAATATCTGAATAGAATTTTTGTAACAAATTAAAGTGATATGTGTCGTATAAATAACCTAGATTTATAGTAAAGTGATTTTAAATGCAATGGGAATATTAATTAGACTTGGGTAACATTTTAAATCGTCAAACTTTGAGTTTTTTAGCGATCTTGACACGAAAAGATAAACCCTAGACCCTTCCTCGGATCTATTCGGTCAAGATAAGCCATAAGGGACAAGGTGGCTATTACTAAGCTAAGTTGTCTCCCTAGTACTCTTATAACCACCACCACCTCAAACAATTTGATTCATTCACTCATTTTCAAAATAAACAAATAAAATTCTATCTCTCGTCTCTCTCTCTCTCTATATTCGGCAGAGCAACATCAAGGGCAAGAAACAAAGATTTTGAAGATTTATCAAAGACACGGGGTTAAGAAACATTATTGGGTTGATAACTAGTAGTTTTGGGTTATAGAAACAAGATTTTGGGTCTTTCCTTCACGCGTCAGAACCGAACCAAACTCGTCAAACAAGTAAGTTTTTCAAAAACTTTAATTTAAGTTGTACTTCTATGCGTGTGTTAATGTCAAGTTGATCGTCAAAAAGGTCGAAACTTGAAAGCGAAAATGTAAAAAAAAGGGTGTTGCGTGTGTCGGTTAGAAAGAAAAAGGGAACAAGGATTTAAAGTTTGAATATTTTGGTTGTTATGGTGAAATAACATTTTGGCAAAATGCTTATTAAAGCTTGTTTTGGCTTTCGAGCTTATTTGGTCTCTAGCTTAGGCCTTATTGGGTTTTGTTTGGTTTCGGTATGGGTTCGGCCCAACCAAGGGGTCCGTTTGGTTGATTTCGGCCCGACACAAGAAGTGGGCTCGGTCCACTTGGTCTCGGCTTATTTGAAAGCTCATGAAGAGCTTATGGTTTGGCTTATTTTTGAGCTTATGGCTTATTGCGTTCTCGATATATATTGAGCTTATAGCTTATTCGCTTTCGGCTTATATTTTTGGCTTAAGCTTATTCGGTTTCAGCTTATATATTTGGCTTTGGCTTATTCGGTTTCGGCTTATATATTTGGCTTTGGCTTATTCGGTTTTGGCTTATATATTTGGCTTTGGCTTATTCGGTTTCGGTTTATATTTTTGGCTTTGGCTTATTCGGTTTCGGCTTATATATTTTTGAGCTTATAGCTAATTCGGTTTCGGCTTATATTGGTCCGGCTTAATGGGCTCAAGGCCCATTGGGTTTGGGTTTATATTTTGGACTTATGTAAAAAGGTACGAACTAAGTTTCGTTATCGAGCTAAATGCTTAAGACCTTAATGGGCCATAAGTCCCAACAACAAGTAAATGGATTAGTGGACTTATAAATGGACTAATGGCTTTGGTTTGGATTAAGAGGGATTTTGTTGGACTTGCCAAATGTAATTGGATTATTTTTCTACAGTTGGATAAAAAGTGTTGAAAGTATTGATTTTCTTGTTATTTTATCGGAAAATGTTGAGTCCGTGAATAATGTTTTGGATTAAGGTTTAAAACCTTGGAAAACGTCGTATAGACATGCAGGTCATGCCGGATTTTCAAAAGAAATTTATACTTATAAACTTTACTTAAAGGGTAAATTTTCAGGAGTTTAATAATAAAATATTATTTTATTTCAAATTTATTACAAGACGAAAGATATATTTCCTCGAAGCATCTCTTAAATATTTAATATATGTAAACGTTGTGTCGATTTGATTTGAAGGAATAAAAGATGATTTGTATGAAAGATTAAGTGTCGAGGTAAAAACTATTGGACATGGACATATTAAAATAACGAGACGTTGTAATTACCCTATTAGCCCGATAATAAGATGAAAATAATAATAAAATATTATTATTGTATCGAATACGGAGATGTTGATTTATTTTCGGCTCTTGAGCTCTTGCTCGTTTCTTTTCGTCAGATTTCCGCCGAGTTTTTGGTCGACTGTTTCGTTTTAGCGATTGAAGGTGTCTTGAGTGAATTGTATTTATGTCACACTTAGCCCAAGTGTTGAGTCATTTTTCGTAATTACTACACAACCATAATACGAGATAACGATTTTGGTAAATATAATGGTTTCATTATGAGATAACATTTTTGGTAAAGATAACGGTTTCGTTGTGAGATAACGCTTTTGGTAAATATAACGGTTTCATTATGAGATAACGGTTTTGGTAAAAGATAACGGTTTTGAGATAAGAAGTAAAGGTTTGGTGATAAGAAAGAGGGGTTTTTGTAACGGTATTAAGAATCTTGGTGTGTGTAAAGACGAACACTTGTACAATAAGACAACTTTGTACAAATATTGATAAGGTGTCGAAAATGATTAGGTCGTGGCCGAGTACTGCTGTGCGCTTGCGTTGAGATTATTTGTGCTTTGAGATTGAGATTTGTGTTATTTGCATTTTGCTATTGAGGTGAGTTCTCGTAGCCCCATTTTTATATTGTTTTTCTGTTGGGGGAAAATTATACTCAAATGTGTTTTGAACTGTTTTGAATTGAACTGTGCGAAATGTGGTTTTGTTTTCGGGACAAGATATGTGCATATGACTGCTATGTGAATGTTATGTGTTGCATGATTGTTTGGATCAGAAGGGTACGCCTATCCCAGTATTTGTATGATTGTTTGGATCGAATAGGTACGCCTACCCAGTATTTGTGTAGTTATTGGAGCGGATGGATATGCCTACCCTAGTTTGTGTGTGGTCCTGCCCTAATTTAGGGCTCCAGCTGGTAGGCCTTTTAGGTGCGTAAGTGACATATGGTATTTGACTAGCGGGGATGCTATGTCAGGGGTTGTTTGAATAATTCACCTGTCGTATTTATGACACTATTGTCCACTGTTTTGAAATGTTGGCACAACTTTTGGGTTTAAGGTCAAACCTACGAGCTCACCAACATTATTGTTGACATTTTCGAGTATCATTTTCAGGTGTGTCAATCAAAGGTATCTGAATGGTATTGAAAGAGCAAAGATATAACCCAAGGGGACTGGGTCGAAATAAGTTTGTTTATGGTTGTCAAGCCTTAACTTGTCAAATTTATGTAAACTCAAGTTTCATCTTAGTAATTGTATAGGTAATGACTTGTATCTTGTGCAATGAACTGTATCGTCGCATCCCATGTTTTCGCCACTGACGGGGTGTGACACCCACCACTTTTATACAAAATTACACAAATACCTTCATCTCTGTATTTATCTATCCCCCATCTACCTCTACCTATCCTATTTATTAACACCTACCTCTACTTACTAACATCATCGTTAATACCAACACCTTTTTAAAATAGTAATTGCAAGTTGAAAACCTTGTAGCTTAGCTACCAGTCACGTTCAAAGCCAGTAAGCAGCTATATATCAAAACATAACGTATAAAGCATTAACTTTCCATGTCGAAGCGTGTACCCTATGAGGAAAACCGATGATCACTCCGACCACCACTACCATCCGGTTGATACAAAGCCACCATTTTCACTCCGGTCACCACTGCCATCCGACGTTGCAATAAGAAACCCACTTCACACATCTATCATGTCTTTTCTTCATTTTAAGATTGTGGTTGCCGATTTGTTAGCCGGATCTGCTGGTAATGATAAATGTCATCATATAGATGATCACATATAACCAGAAAGTACATAATCGTTGGAGTTCAAATTAAATTTAAACATTAAGAAATAATATTTGTTAAATGGGATGTGGGGGTGATTTCTATGGTCGGAAATGGTAGAGGCTAAAGGAAGGGAGTTGCAGGTGGCGGTGGGTTGGCCAGAAATGGTAATATTTGTTATGGATATGGTAATAAAGGGTGTTGACAAATTTGCAAGTGTTAATATATCTGTTTCCGACGAGCGTCGCTTGTTTCTGGCGAGCTTATGAAGTTTTCGACCAGTGTCGCTTGTTTTTGGCGAGCTTGATATTACATGTAAGTTGTTATAGTAGGGTCAAGATGAAATACAAAATTTGGCTAGTAAGAGAGAAGGAAATTTGGGTGGACGAATGCGGCTTCGGTTATAATTTATTGTTAACGTTTGGAGAAAGAATGATTTGAGAAAGAGTATAACCGAAACTTTCAACAAGTTTTTTTATGGCAGAAACTTAATCGGTTTTATATACTGTAATTTTTTATTTTGTGTCGCTTCAATGCTTTATTATTTTACTGGAGGGTTATATATACTGTTACGAAAAGATTGTGTAATTTTGGTGATTTTGAATTTTGTTGACGGTGGAGCACCAATAATGATTTTTGTTATAGATGTAGATTTTGGTGATATTACATGTAAGTTGTTTCCGGTGTGATGTTGATTTTTGTTATAGATGTAAATTTGGCTAGTAAGAGATAAGGAAATTTGGACGAAGGAGCAATGGCGGTGGTAATGGATTGATAAAGTGATGAATGGTGAGACTATATTAAAGAGGAGAGAGAAAAAAAATAAGAAAGAGGGTATATTTGTCATTTAAGTCAAAACCCAAAAATCAAAGCTTGTATTTACAAATGCCACGTGTCAAGCAATGTGTAAGATAAAACAGTAAAGTGGTAGAGCATGACCATTTTAGAAAGAGGAGTCAAGTTAAATTAAAAGACGTCAAGTAAGTGATACTTTTGGCTAAAATAGGAATTTTCTCCCATTTTAAAGCTACTTTGTTAAGCTAGAGGCTATGACATAGTCAAAATTCGATATTAAAATCTTAATAAACTACAGTAAAACTAGTAATGTGAGCGTGAACTAACACAAGAAGGCTAGATTGAAAAGGCTGCAGATGAATTTGTAACCGACCAGGGACGAATTTAGAGGGTTCTCGTGAAGTCTTGTGATACCCACAATTTTTTTATGTATTGTTAATTTTAAAAAAAACACCAATTTTTTTAAATGTATTTTAAATGCATTCGTTTTATCGAAATATGTTTCAAGTATTTTCATTTAAATTCATTTTTTTAACTTTGTTATATTACGTTTAAAATTTTTTGTGCAGATACCAGTGTTTTAGATATGAAGATACTTTAAGATCGAAAAAATTTAGAAAAAAAAATACTTCTATTTAAAATAACTATTGTACTCTAGCTAATTCTAAGACCAAAGATTAATAGTTTATTTGCTATGCATAGTTTATACTTTGGTATGTGCACCATTTAATGAGTGCAATACTGCAATGCGATTAATTTTGTTTGGGCCAATACTTATTAAGTTGGGATTATATTTCATAAGTCTTAATTTTTCGGCTTATTTTGATACTTATAGGTTTATATTAGTTTATTATGATATGATAAACTTATATAAGCTCGTAAGTCTCAAAATAAGCTAGAAAATTAAGGCTTATGAAATATAAGCCCAAATGAGCTTATGTTTCATAAGCCGAAACAAACACCCCCTAACTCTAAGATCTGTATGCGGAAAATAGAACAAGGCCCATATGAGCTAAATTATAAAACATACATTTAGCATTGTACGGTAGATGCTACAGTGATGCTACAGTAGCTTGTTGGGCTCTCACTTTGGGCCAGTTTATTAGGCTTCCACTTTGGGCCAGCCCAATTGATGTTTTTTTTTAATAAAAAAAATATTTTGTTGGCACAAAATAGGGGAAAAAATATTACAAAAGTGCTGATTTATTCAGATAAAAAAATACCCGCGGGAACATCTTCGATACCTAATAACTTTAAAATAATCGACATGGTCACAAACGTACAAACACCACTAAAAAGCATAAGCCCAACCATATAACACATATTTACTCAAACCACATAAAATTATATTTAAAAAAACCCATATAGCCCAAAAAAACAAACCTTTAAACATGAGGCCCAACACATAAGCCCATATAAAAAAAACAACAAACTATTAAACATGAGACTGAAAAGATAAATTCGAAAATAAATAAAAAATTTAATGCCCCGTAACAACGCGCGGGACACAAAATCATAATAAGGAAAGAAAACAAACTATTAAACATGATACCGAAAAAATAAACCGGCACTATTAAGCATGAGACCAAAAAAATAAACCCGCATAAAATACAATAAAAAAATGACCTGCAGTAACGCGCGATTGACATTTAAAGCACACGTAATCCCACAAAATTATATTTAAAAAAACCCGTTTAGCAAAAAAAAACCATTAAACATAAGGCCCAACACATAAGCCCATATAAAAAAACAAACTACTAAACATGAGACCGAAAAAATAAACCCGCAAAAAAAAAAATTAATGCCCCGCAACAACGCGCAAAAAATTAACGCCCCACAACAACGCGCGGGTCGCAGGGTAATCTGCTTGTTTAATATATATCTTTATATATATATATATATATATATATAATATATAATAATATATATATATATATATATAAGTATATATATATATATATATATATATATAGTTGTGCTACACCATGAATGTAGACATACAAACATCCACAAATTGAGTTGGCTATGTACGAGTGTAGAATTGATAAAAGAAGAAAGAGAAATTATAGCGAAAGCCACCGTTCACAAATAATCAAGTCAATTTTGTGGATTAGCAAAACTCTCTCTCTCACCCTCGATCATCTAGCATAGCTTTACCACCTTCCACTCAATCTCAACGGTACAACAGAATCTCATCTACTCTTCCAAATCTCTGCGCCGGGCGGGGGACTTGCTCGTGGGAGTCCGGGGGCGGGACGTGTGCAGGGTCGGGGGGGGGGGGGGGGGGGGGTGGAAGGGGGGGGGTGGGGGTGGGTTGGGGCGGGGGGGGGGGTTTGGGGGGGGAGTTGGTGTGCGGGGGGCGTCTGTTGGGTGGTTGGTGGTGGTGGTCGTATGCGGGGTGGTGGTTGGTTCTGTGTGTCTGTCCTGGTTCTGTTATATCATATAGTCGTACTCATATATCTACATATATATAATCATATATATTATACGACGAAAAAATGCAGAGAGTGACAGCAGATGGAAGAAGAGAGTACAGAAGATGAACACTTAGCGAAGGATGCTCTCTCTCTCTATAAAATAAATATATATATATATTATATATATATCATATAATATATTATATAATATAATATATTATAAAAATAATAATTTATAATAATAAAATAATATCAATAATGGCATTAAACGACGACTGTCGTTTTCAAATGGGCCAAAACCTTAAACACAGGCCAAGTAGAAAAAAAGTGCCGGCCCAAAGTTAAAAAAACTTACAAACGTACTCTCAACTTTTAACTATTTACGACTTTTTTTATGTAATAAACTTTATTTATCAAATATATAATACATATTTACAGATTCATTCAGATCGAAAAATACCTGCGGAAAGATCTTCGAATTGCGAACAAAACGAGCTCAATATTGCAATACTTCTGACATACGCACGATTTTATAAAAAATGTTGAAGTTTAATATTGGTAGGGAAAAAAAATTTACAAAACGTACCCTCAACTTTTAACTATTTACGACTCTTTTATATAATAAACTTTATTTATCAAATATATAACAGATATCTACCGATTTATTCAGATCAAAAATACCAGCGAAAAGATATTCGAATTGCGAACAAAACGAGCCAAATATTGCAATGCTTTTGACATACGCACGGTTTTATAAAAAATGTTGAAGTTTAATATAAATAGGAAAAAAAATGAAAATTTACAAAACATACCCTCAACTTTTAACTTTTACGACTTTTTTATATAATAAACTTTATTTATCAAATATATAACAGATATCTACCGATTCATTCAGATATCTACCGATTCATTCTTAAAATAAGAAGGATAAGAAGTAACTATAATCGCATATCCGAGATGCACCGACTTAAATTAGACGCATCTCTATAATCTTAGATGCATTATAACGCATTTCAAGATTTTAATTAGATGCATATAAATATATTAGATGCATTTCATGATTTCTCATGTTTTTTGTTCCTCTGCACAGTGCTAAAATCATGAAAATCAATTTGCACAATCTACACATCAAATTAACTTTCGAAACTCGAAATGGTGCATCTAAATGAATAGAAATGCATCTAATGCAAATCGTTGCATCTCAAATGTGTGGTTTTAGTCACTTCTCACCACTTCTTATTTTAATTTACTTCTCACTGGATCCCTACTCTATATATATATATATATATATATATATATATATATATATATATATATATATATATACCTTCAAAACACACCCTAAAATACCTAATAAATTTAAAATAACCGACAGGGTTAAGAAACGTATAATTCTATGAAAGTTTAAACTATATAAATAACCTATACTTTTTTGTCATTTATGACTGTATTTAAAAACAGATTTCGCATTTATTTTTATATTTATATACATACTAAAAGCCGTTCGCTCTATAAATAACCTATACTTTTTTTCCATTTACGACGATTTCGCAATCATATTTATATTTATATACATAGTAAAAGTCGTTCACTCGCCAAAAAATACAAGCCACGCCGTTTTCGTCTTTCAAGCCCCGTTAACGTTTACGAACTTTAATAAATAAATAATTTAGTATATGATTACAGGTAGATGTCATATTATATAAATATGAATGACACATATTTTGTTAACCAAATAAGTAAAAAAATAATATGCTCGCCCCAACAACAAATACTCATTCAAATTCCGCTATTGTTAAAAAAGAAAAAATGCTCAGTGAAATAAAAAACCTGTGTTGCATACAAGTCAGGCCCACCGCAACGCGTGGACATATTTCCACTCAATATTCATTCGAAATAGATTCACGAAAAATTATTCCCCACGGCAACGCGCGGGCTATGTAATCAAATCGCACAAAAACGAGCCCCGCCGCAACGCACGGAAGGTCCAACTCTTATGCAGTCAAAAACCGTCCTACACTAAGCCGGAAAAAATGAAAAAAATAATTAAAAAAATTAACGCCCCGCGGCAATGCACATCTTGTTATTACTAATAGGATTGTGTTATAACTTATAAGGGGAAATATTAACTACAATTAATTGTAGCCAACTGGCTACAATTCTGTGCTATAAATCGTGGGTCTCTGTGTCTGAAAGTAGGTCCCTGAGTCTTCTGTGTGGGTCCCTGAATAATTTCTTGTGTATTTTGTAAAGGGAATTGTAGCTAGTTGGCTACAATAATTGTAGCCATGTTATCCCCAACTTATAAAGCACAACCTTCTTGAAGGGGCTTTTAAGGCCAAGTTTGTGCATGTGAAATTGTGATTTTGATGAATCGAGTGTTTTATTTTTTTGGAACACAAGGCGGGTCGCGCGTTATGGTAGTGAACTAGTGACTACTCATGTAACTAATTTTTTTTCAAGCAAATGTCTTTTAGTTCGACTATTTTCTTGACGATAAACTATCGATTATGTTACAAAAAAATTCATGGTGACGAATTCATAAAGAAGATTATGTATATATAATTGTATTTTTTTTTTGAACAGCGGATTTTATTAAGAAACTAGCAAGGAGCTAGAATTACAGAGAAATCAAAGAAGGGTTTTTAAGCCAATCATCCCAACTGAACGATGCTTTACATCTAGACTTACACCAATAAAAAGATATGGAAACAACATCATCAAAAATAATCGCCTTTTGAACGTTTTCTTCCTCCTCGAATAGAAGTTTGTTTCGATAAGACCACACAAGCCACCAAACCACAAAAAAGACACCTTGGATCATCATCTTAACTTTAGACTGAAGACGTAAAGAGGCCATCCAGTTGATCCATTCAGTGAAGGAGTTAACATCCGAATATTCGATATCCCACCAAGAACAAATTTTGCGCGCAATTTGTCTAACTAAACAACAACTAAAAAATATATGTCTCGTAGATTCAACCCCCCTATCACAAATGGGACAAAGGATAGAATCGATCTCAATACCTCTACGCGAAATATTGAATCTCGTAGGAAGCGCTTCCATTATTGATTTTACCAAGCTAAATATTCACCTTAATCGGGACACTTTTATCCAAATAAGAGTTAAGAATCCAGATCGTCAAGAGACGTTATCATCATAAATTCCGAATAGAAGCGACAGAAAACTCCCCCGATCCCTCTAAAGACCAGAACCATCTATCAGGACACGGATTAAGCACGATCGGAATGAGCAAGTCCGTAAGCTCCTTGAACTGAGACTGCTCGATTCCTCCTCTAAAATGCTCGCGACGGTAAGTTATTATCAGGCTGGGCTCTGTTCAGCATCATACAGATTGTCGCATCTTTAATATTATCAACATCATAAATACAGGGGAAATAAGACTTCAAAGGCTTGCTGCAATCCAAATATCGTCCCAGAAATAGCGTAATTCGCCATTGCCTACTTTAATAACAGTAAAATCACGCATGTTAAAACCATGATCTTTCAACTTACACTGACTGTCATTAATAATAACCCTCCAGCAGACCCTGCTAGCATATTTAGAGACTTAATTACCTCACCATCAACTCCCGAAAATAGCCTTAATTACTCTAACCATAAAGAATCATTATGGAAGAAAATCTCCAGAACCAATTCACAATCATATGGCTTCTTTTAAGCAGCAAAAAGGCTTGAAACTCCACGACCACCTTTTTCCTTTGGCGCCGCCAACAACACTGTTCCATTTAACCCAAGAAGATTTGTTACTTTTGAGCTCATGTCCATTAAAAAACTGGCATCGGATAGATTCAAGCGAACGAAGCACCGTTAAAGGGACTTTAAAGATAGACATGTGAAATATCGGTATCGAACCTAAGACCGATTTAAGTAAAGTAAGCCTACCTCCAATTGAAAGGGACTTTAATTCCAATTGGATAAGCGAGATTTCACCTTATCAATAATTTTCGTCCAAGCTTGTACACGGGACATGTTCCCTCCCACTTTTGTACCTAAGTAAGACAACGGCGTATTAATAAAATTTTTTTTTAGAACAACCGAGTTTTGAAGCCGCTACTTTGATCTTATCATCTCCAACATTAACCCCCCATAATCTTGTGCTTATAAGAACATATGATACGTAATCCCCGAAGCTCGAAAGAATCATTCCAAAACCAGAACAAGAGTATTAATATTACGTCACACCATTTGACCCACAAACAGCGCAACGTCCGGCATAGAACATATGAGAAATGATTCACCAAAGATGGGGACTTAGATGGAATTCCTTAATAAACCGACGGTCCACAACACTTTGAAATGATTAAATTTTAGCTCTCCATAATTGAAATAAAAAGGAACGTAGATTAAAGGGTCACCTTGCTTAAGCCCTTTGAAGAATTGAAATTCTTTCCGAAGTACTCTCCGCCGTTTAGATGAAGGAACCCCTCTAATCTCTTAAAAGCAATTTAGGAACCAATCGCACCAATTATAATCCAAAACCGAACTTTTGTATGAACATCATCCAAGAAATCCCAACGAACCGAATCATAAGCCTTCTCGAAATCAAACCTGAAGATAAACGGATTCCTATTTCTTGGACTTACACATTTGAATGACCTCAATAAGAAGAATGGTGCCCATCTAAGATTGTCTAACAAAATAAAATCTTATATAACTTCATTACAATATCACCCAAAACACCCACAATAACGATTGCCAAGATCTTAGCTATTGATTTGTAAATGCATCCAATAAGAACAAATTGGTCTCAAAGTCATTAACCAAATAAGCGTCATTAACTGTTCTGGATAATGCTATGAAACAAGCCTTACATCCCCTTTGGAATGTCTCCGAAGGTAAAGAAATAATTAACCGCCGGCAAACACATCGATTTGTCAATAACATGACCAAAAATTTTCATAAAAGCCAAAACTAAAATCCATCGACCAGGAGATTTGTCGGAACCAACAATCCACACCGCCTGTCTTTAGCTTCCACTTTAGACACCGCACCTTCAATTCAGTTAGTTGATCGATAGAAATAGTCTTAGAAAATCATATCAATAAGATTGCGATTAGCAAAAGTGTTTTTTCAAATCTTTTCCGAAAATGAAGAAAAAATTTCAGATTCAATAACTTTCCGTATTAACAGCCACTTAACCATCAACCATAATACCGACGAAGTTAGATTGCCTGACTTCATTTTTTAATTCAAGACCCCATGAAAGGAAACGAGAGTTCTCATCCACCTCAATCGCACCATTTAACCTTAGCCTCAGAGCCAAATCCATTACAAGAATTTAATCAAGGTATTGAAATTGGATTTAATAACCTCCATTCTTCTATAATAATGATAGCAAAAGCTAGCCCGTTATCAATATCATCATCTATACTTTTAAGCTCTTCTTTAAGTAATAAACCAGAACCTCCATTCTTGCTTTTAGAGAATTATAATCCACCTCACGAATTTAACGCCTTTAAGAAATTTAAAACACTTTTGTGCATCACATTCCATCATAGCATTAGATTTTCAACAGGGCAGAATACCACGTGTCAATGACAAACTTATTAAAACCATACCAAATTCCGTCCAATGGATGAAAAACCTAACGGTGATCGGGCCGTAGTCATGATTGAGATTCATGTAAGAAAGAATCGGGCGTATGATCCGATAAGAATCTATTCCAAAGAAGTAGCACATATATCCGGATATGAATAAATAAATTTTCAGAAATCTGAAACCTGTCCAAGTATACACATCTATTAGCGGATTTGTTTCACCATGTTAAACGAACTACCTCCTAGCGGGATCTCCTCAAGGCCCGCATTTGCAATAAACATGTTGAACATATCAGCACTTGAACATTAAAAAACCGATCAATCTTTCAGTTTTCCGTTCACTTCATTGAAATCGCCCAAATTAGCACCTTCACCGTCGCCATCTATTAAAAAAATACTCCAAAAAATCCCATAAAATCTTTTTGTCTCTCAATTCAGAGGAGCATAAACCGCCACCATCAAGATCTAACACCATATTTTCAACCAAGTACCCCTTCCCGAATTTTATAAATGAAAAAGACCGTAAACCTAACATTATCTTTTTTGGAAAGAATAAGGATCCCCAATGCAAAGAAGTCCCCCCGAACGAATTGCCCACAGAATCACTATGAGCGTAATCTAAGTAAATTTCCCCAACAAGCCTTGAAACAACACCACATTACATCAAATTCTCCATTTTGTTTCTGAAGAGCCAAAAAATCACATTGTATTTTTTAAAACACCACTCCTTACCCCAAACTCTTTTGGCCTTTTTGGGCTAGGCCTTGAATTTTCAAAGAAATACAATTCAAGTCGTGATTAACCCCCGACACACCATGAATTCAAATAATCACACTTATATTATTTACACAACCTTTCATTTTATATCCCGATTGCGTTTACCACCTCACAAGATTCCTCAGCACACAAGGATATACCTCCCTGAATTGACCGGAGCCGACAGGTTTTTTTTAAAGATACCAGAAACACACGTGGACCCGACAACACATCTTTAAACAAAGAACCGTTGTAATTATTACCTTTTTCCTGTTCATTTTGTCTTCTCCACGAAAACGAAGGCGATGTAAACATCATTACTCATCATCCTCAATATCTTCATGCATGGAAACCCATAGGAGTAAAAAACCTGTGGAAATTGATAAATTAATCAGAGATACTGGTATGCTAGCATCATTATCTTTATTTTTTTTTGAGGATAGAGTAGATGCCAAAAGGATCTTCCGATGGATTCTTGTTTTGTTCTAAAGGATCATCAAGTTCAGTCTCTGAAACTTTATCCACATCGTCAGCATCGTCAAAGTTGAACGCATCATGGCTATTTGTAGTGGCTCCTTTAGACCCTTCTTCAGATTCATCATCATCATCAAATTCATCAGCGAATTCAGGAACCCATCCAGGGATTTCTTTAGCGCGTAATACAAAAACCTTACCTCGGAAGATAACTTTAAAGTTCTCATAAATATTATTTCCAAGTTTTGAATAGATGCATAATCTTTTCGTATAACTTTTATAATAACATGAGTGTGCAAATCAATTTGAGAAGTGTGCAAATCACATCCTTTTCTCAAAACATAATTTGTATCCCTCTTGTTTTTTTAGTTTATTTTATAAAACAGTGAAACGAAAAGTGTGAAATAAAAATTATAAAGTTTAACAAGTCAAAAGTATTAAACTAACAAAAGTACGAAACAGAAACTGATAAAAAAATGTGTTAAACTAAAACACAGAGACAAAAAAGAGTTGGGGGTTTGTGAAAAGTACAAAACATGTAATCCATGGAGTCTCTATAGTAGCACTCACATTTAATATGTTATTTTTGGGACATATTTGAGTTTAACATTACATGTAATTAGCTCTTTTTGTTTAAGACATTAAAATGAATCGAACCAGACTTATGACACTTAATATGACTAAATCCGAACTAGTTGTTTATAATGTAACACGTCCATGCTTATGCTAAACTTAAAAAACTATATGATGCACAAAGAGAATAACTTAGTGATGCAAGCATAAAAAACTGTTGTCTTTTGTTTAGTTTATGAGCTATGACAGATTTATTGGTAGTTGGCAATGGTGAAAAGTGGTAGCGACGTTGAATGTAAATCTCAGTCGAGCTTGTAAACATATAATATATGTTTTTTTTTTTGAATTTGGAATGATATTTATGGTTTTAATCTTTTTGTATTGAGAAATTTACAAACATAGAAAAATTAAAGAAGAATGAATCACAGTTTAATGAAAGATATATAAGTCATTTTCTTTTGCTAAAAATTCAACGTCCAACAAAAGTATAAATGTTGTAATTAACTAGTTTTATCATGAGATTACCGATATAATCAAGAATCTTAAATAGAGATTATGGATATTAGAAGTAGATGATAAAGAAAGATCACCTCAAAGTGGTGAACTTGGTGCATTTTACTTCATGGTATAATGATGTATTTATACTACTACAAAGTACTATTGATTTCACAAAGTAAATAAGGAGACAACTAATAGCCACATTATTGATCTATATTTGACAAAGTGGTATACATAAATAGACTTGTGTTTGAGCTGTGAATTATAACACTCTTCTTTGGATGCCACTTTTTCAACGTAGAGTCAACTTTGAAGTACTGCCTCGTTAAAAACCTTGCTAAAGAAAAACCCAGTGGGAAAAAAAACTTTAGCTAAGGAAAAGAGTGCAATGCGTAGTTGACTCCCCCTGACGTAGACATTCGTTGAGTGTTATGTCTTTTGTACATGACGCATGCCAATAGCATGGACGTGTTTCTTGAAAACCGAAGTTGGGAGCGCCTTGGTGAAAAGATCTGCTGAATTGTTGCTTGATTGGACATACTTCATTTTAATTTGGTTATCCTTTATAAGGTCTTGAGTGTATGCAAAGTATATTGGAGGTATATGTTTCGTCCAGTCACTTTTGATATACCCTTCTTTCATTTGTGCGACACAAGCTGCATTGTCTTCATAGATGAGTGTTGGGCTTTCCTCTTTCTTTAGCCCACAAGTAGTCACGATGAGTTGTGTCATTGACCTCAACCATACACATTCTCTGCTAGCTTCATGTTGTACCAGCATGATTCGATGATGTTGCTACAAGTGTCTGCTTTTGAGAACGCCATGAAATAGCAGTGCCTCCGTTCAAGAACACATAACCAGTTTGAGATCTAGCTTTGTGAGGATCAGACAAATAACCTGCATCTGCATAACCAATCAATCCTTGTTTTGAATTGTTAGAGTAAAATAAACCCAAGTCAGTCGTTCCTCGAAGGTATCGGAATATGTGCTTGATTCCATTCCAATGCCTTTTTGTGGGAGATGAACTGAATCTTGCTAACAAATTAACTGCAAAAGAAATATCGGGTCTGGTACAATTTGTTAGATACATAAGAGCTCCAACTGCGCTGAGATATGGTGTTTCTGGACCAAGAACATCTTCATCTTCTTCACATGGGCGAAATGGATCATTGTCAACATTTAGTGATCTACCCACCATCGGTGTACTTAAAGATTTTGCTTTGTCCATATTGAAACGTTTTAGGACCTTTTCGGTATAATTCGATTGATGCACAAGTATGCCGTTAGGCATGTGCTCGATTTGCAAACCAAGACAATATTTTGTCTTACCAAGGTCCTTCATTTCAAATTCTTCCTTTAAGTGCACAACGACTTCATTGATTTCTTTACTTGTACCAATGATGTTGAGATCATCAACATAAACAGCTATGATTACAAACCCAGATGTTGTTTTCTTGATAAAGACACAAGGACATATAAGATTACTCTTATATCCTTTGCTTATCAAATAATCACTTAAGCGATTATACCACATCCGTCCAGATTGTTTTAATCCATATAAAGATCTTTGCAATTTTATTGAGTACATTTCTTTAGGTTTTGAACGCAATGAGTCAGGAATTTTAAATCCTTCCGGAACTTTCATATAGATGTCGTTGTCAATTGATCCATATAAGTAAGCTGTAACAACATCCATAAGACGCATCTCTAAATTTTCAGAAACGGCCAGGCTGATCAGATAGCGAAACGTAATTGTGTCCATTACAGGAGAATACGTTTCCTCATAATCAATTCCTGGTCTTTGAGAAAAACCTTGAGCTACAAGTCGAGCTTTATACCTTGTAACTTCATTTTTCTCATTTCTTTTCTGCACAAAAATCCATCTGCATCCTACAGGTTTCACATCTCTAGGTGTGGTAACAATAGGCTCAAAAACATTTCGCTTATTAAGTGAATTTAATTCAGCTTGCCTAATGTCTTTCCATTTACCCCAATCTGATCGACTTTGACAATCAATTACAGAATTTGGTTCGGGATCATCATCACCACTCATGATATCACTTGCTATAGAATAAGAAAATATCTCATCAATGTCTCCTATTTCATTCCGGCCCCATAAGATATTTATTTGACTATAATTGATTAACATTTCTTTATTCATATCATTCATTTCTTCCTCGGGTGAGGTTTTGATATCTTGTGTTTCATCAAGAACATTTTCATCATGGTCAGAGTTCTTTTCATATCCTTTTCTTTTACGGGGATTTTTGTCCTTTGAACCAATTGGTCTTCCACGTTTTAAACGCTTTTGAGACTCTTGAGCGATGTTATCACCAGCTTGCTTATTTGGTATTTCAACTCGAGCTGGAGCATTAGCAGCTGGTATATATGATTTAGTTACTCTTTTTGTATCTGTAAATGCATCAGGTAACTGATTTGCAATTTCTTGCAAATGCATAATCTTTTGAACCTCAGTCTCACATTGCTTCGTTCGAGGATCTAGATATAACAATGAAGGTTCACACCAAGTGACATCCTTTTCTTGATTTCTCTTTACTCCCCCTAATTCTGGGAAAACTGCTTCATTAAAGTGGCAATCAGCAAAACGTGCTGTAAATAAGTCACCTGTTAAAGGCTCAATATATCTTATGATGGAAGATGTTTCATATCCAACATAAATTCCCAATCTTCTTTGAGGACCCATTTTTGTCCGTTGTGGTGGCGCAATGGGTACATACACTGCACAACCAAAAATTCTAAGATGGGAAATGTTTGGTTCTTGGCCAGAAGCAAGTTGTATAGGAGAGTATTTATGATTTGCACTTGGTCTCATGCGAATTAATGATGCAGCATGTAAAATTGCATGTCCCCACATAGACACAGGGAGTTTAGTTCTCATTATTAATGGTCTAGCTATTAGTTGGAGGCGTTTGATTAATGATTCTGCTAAACCATTTTGTGTGTGAACATGAGCAACTGAATGTTCAACAACAATTCCAACAGACATGCAATAATCATTAAAAGCATGTGATGTGAATTCTCCTGCATTATCAAGTCTAACTCTTTTAACTGTATAATCAAGAAAATGTGCCCTTAATTTAATAATTTGAGCAAGAAATTTTGCAAGGGCCACATTACGAGTGGATAATAATGAGACATGAGACCATCTGCTGGATGCATCTATTAGGACCATGAAGTATCTAAATGGTCCACATGGTGGATGAATTGGGCCACATATATCACCTTGAATTCTTTCAAGAAACATAGGTGATTCATTTTCAATTTTAAGTGGTGAAGGCCTTACAATCAGTTTTCCAAGAGAGCAAGATGTGCATAGAGGCACCTTATCCATTTTAGATAACTTTTGATCGTTTAGTGGATGTCCATGTGTGTTTTCGACTATTCTTTTCATCATTGTTGATCCTGGGTGACCTAACCTGTCATGCCATAAGCTGAATATTCCAGGGTCACAATATTTTTCTTTAACTGCCATATGTGCTTGAGGCACATTAATATGTGTATAATGCAAACCAGAATGGAGCATTGGCAGTGTTTCAAATGCTTGATTCTCATTCATGATGAGTAAATACTTTTTGTTTCCAATAGTCCTTGACTGAGTATCATATCCATTATGATATATGTTTTTGAAACTTAACAAGTTTCTTTTGGATTTTGGGGAAAATAAAGCATTCTCTATCAACAGTTGTGTACCATTTGGTAACACTACATTAGCTTTTCCCACTCCGTCTATCAAGTTTGTAGGACCTGAAATTGTATCAATGGTTCCTTTTGTTGGTTTTAATTCAAAAAAATATTTCTTGGATTTAAGGATAGTGTGTGTGGCACCACTATCCGTTATGCATAGATCTCCATCATTCGCTTGATATTGTGCTCCATTGAGACTCATTTTAAACTTCTATTATGAACATAAAGAAAAGAATAATGAGTTAACACAATAGATGTTATTTTATTTATTTTACATGAAAGGAAAATTAATTATACATAGTTAAACAAAGTCACGGAAAGGAAATACATAGTTATTTCACATAGTTATTATACATAGTTATTAAGATCTGATAACTTTTCTTTCAAAGTTCTAAGTCATCGAAAAAGTCTGCGGCAACAAGCTCAGTGTTTGTGTTATCAAACTGATCCACATGGTTCACTTCTTTCTCTTTTCCTTTACGAGATGCTTGGTAAAGCTCACATAGATGTGAAGGTGTGCGACAAGCTTTAGACCAGTGATTTGCACTTCCACACCTAAAACAAGTTCCTTCGGTGTTTTGGGAGGTACCAACTTCATTATTTTTCTGATTGAAATTATTAACTTGTGGAGCATGGTAAGTGTAATTTCTTTGACCACGACCACGGCCACGACCATGACCACGACCATTATTACCACCTCGGTGGTAACTATAGTTTTGGTTGGGAAAACGGTTGTGACCATAATGGCCACGACCACGACCATGCCCACGAGGGTTACCTCGTCCTCTTTTGTTTCCAGAGTTTCTATTATCATTATTGTTAACGACATTTGCTTCTGGAATTGCTAATGATCCTGTGGGACGATTTTGGTGATTTTTCATCAACAATTCATTATTTTTCTCTGCTACGAGAAGATTTACATTCAGATCAGAGTACCTTTTAAAATTTTGCAATCGGTATTGTTGTTGCAAGTTTATGTTTGAAGCATGGAATGTGGAGAAAGTTTTCTCCAACATATCTCCTTCAGTAACAGTTTGCCCACAAAATCTGAGTGTTCGGCAAATTCTGAATAAGGCAGAGGTGTACTCATTAACCTTTTTAAAGTCTTGGAACCTTAAATTGTTCCATTCATCTCTAGCAGAAGGGAGTAAAACTTCCCTTTGATTATTGAATCTGATTTCCAAATCTTTTCATAAAGTGCTTGGATCATCACAACTCGAATATTTAAATTCCAGCATTTCATCAATATGTTGATGGAGGAAAACATCAGCTTTCGCTTTAATTTCCTCAGTGTATTTGTTTCCTTCTTGTATTGTTTCCAAAGCACCCATTGATTTGAGATGCCTTTTAATATATCCTGTCCATTGGATATAATTTTCTCCAGTTATGTCAAGAGCTGGAAATTTGAGTTTTTCTATGTTCGACATTTAGTTGCTAAACACAAATAAAATAAATAACAGAGTCAATATCAAAATCCATATATATCAATAAGTAATGCAATACAATACAGTGGGAGAGCTATAAACAAATACATAAATAATGAAAGTTCAAATTCATTAGGTGGGAGTTGGAAAAGCGGAATAAGAAGTAAGATAAGCATAATGGTGATGACAATGAGAAGCGGGTGAATCATCTTTGAAAAACTTCTTTGAGCAAAAACTTGATTTAAGATAAAGTATGATTTGTTTTTGTGAAAACTTTGTGGATTGGCAGATTTGAATTTATAGCGAAAAATATAGACGTTGTAAAGCTGTTTGGTTCTATTTATAACCGTTAAAAAGCTGTTGTGTATATATATTTTTATAAAAGTTTTTATAAAGATATCGATAAGAAATAAACTCAGTTAACACATTTTGATAAATATAAAATATAAAGATTAGTAAATATGAGAATAAAATTTAGTGTACATAAATAAATAACAATTGAGACATAAATAAAAATTAGTTACCGCATAAGTAAATGTTAATTGTGTAAGGTAAATGTTAGATGCAATAAAGTAAATGTTAGTTACGTAAATAAAAGTTAGTTGCAATAAAGTAAATGTTAATTGCATAAATAAAAGGTTAGTGATAACAATAATAAGAGTTAGCATAATAATAAGATAAAAATGGTTAGTAGTCTCAAGATTGTCATATGTCTATGGTAAAATCTCCTATGTGTCCATATAGTTGATTAAGATTATGCTTTTACTTGATGGTCTTACGAAAGAAAATAAAATGAAGGAAGCCAAGGAATCTTTTAAATGGAATGGTAGAAACATGTAAATCATCACCTAATGTAAAAAGCTACGTGACCTTTTTATGGGTATATAAAATTCATAAGTAAACTATGGATATGTTGGAACAAATTAACATCAAATGTGATTTATTGCTATATAAAACTATTGTCTTTAAGATTCTGCATCATAAATAGTTTGTAGAAAATGTTTGTTTTGGTTAACTGAGTGGTTTTGATAAGATGGAGACTTTTGTTGATTACGAAATCAACTTAAGAAAATGTTTATATTGAAAAGATTTTTTTTAAGACTTACTTTATTATAATAACGTGAACAATCGTGCCGATAATGTGTTGTAATTAACTAGTTTTATCATGAGATTACTGATATAATCAAGAATCTTAAATAGAGATTATGGATATTAAAAGTAGATGAGAAAGAAATATCACCTCAAAATGGTGAACTTGGTGCATTTTACTTCATGGTATAATGATGTATTTATACTACTACAAAGTACTATTGATTTCACAAAGTAAATAAGGGGACAACTAATAGTCACATTATTGATCTACATTTGACAAAGTGGTATACATCAACTAGTTTGAGCGGTGAATTAACTCTGATATTATAAATATATATTATAAATCGGGTCATTGATTCAACCGGTTAGACCATCGGATCAACCCGGTATTCCATAACAAAACAAATAAAAAATATTTTCAATGATAAAAAAATCTATATATAAATCATGAATATCCCATATATTAAGTCAAAGTCATTTACTAACAAATATTGAATGTAAAAATAAAATTACGTCGCAAGTATATAATTAACTTGCTTTTTTTGTAAAAAACACGAAAAAACCAAAACCCGGCTGGGTCTCGAGAACCGGGTTGACCCGAGTCACATCAAACTCGGCGGTTCTAACTGGGTTTCGAAAATATTAAACCCGGTTTAATATGACCCTTTTTTTACCGGAACCGGTTCAACCGGTTGAACCGGCCGGATCGAACCGGGTTTCAAAACATTGGTTCTACGTCTGATTTCGAGTTTTGTAAATGTCTATCACGTTAGTTGGGGAACATACAAGAACGATTAAATTCATGTTTTGCAAATCTTTTGTTTATGTTCATCTAAATGTCGTAAAACAAGGAAGTGCAAAACATGAAAAAAAATTAATTGTCCATTGTTCATTTGTCTTAAAGTAACATTTTTAAGTTTAACCTATCAAAAACTTTCTAAAATGTAAATGTGTCATCCTATTGGTTGACAATGATTTTTCTTTATAAAACCTCAAAGGGTATATATTATTGTAATTGTAATTGTGATTTATACATTAGATTGTATGTGTATTTATACTAATGTCATAGCTTAGAGATTAAGCAACTAACACATAACCTAATAGGTATGGCCCATCTATACAATTGGACTGGCCCATCTAATCTAGTTTGGTCTAACAGTTTGTGGGTTTAACCCAACAAACCCTAATAATAATAGTATAAAAATCTCAACACCTTTTATTAATCTTCTCACTTTTTTCTTAATCTTTC
>BQNB010021185.1:0-64560 GCA_026074375.1 Tanacetum coccineum | reverse complement strand
TTTTTTCTTTTTAGTATCATAAATACTATCAATGAGGTTTTCTTCATGGTTAGCATTTCTAAGAAGCAAGCTCAGAATCCTTAACATGGTTAGTATTTATGAGACTTTGCCAGAAACTTAGCCCCTACTTTAGAAACCCATTGATGAAACCAATATTTATCTCAAGCTTTGAAAGTTTGATGTAATTATTTACTAGTTCATTCATCAAAGCTTTGTATTTGGTGAAAGTTTATGTTAGAGTTTCACCTTCCTTGAATTTGAAGGTATTGTAATACAGCTTCAGGTCCATAACCCTACTTTATTTCACATTAGAGGAGCCCTCATGATATAGTATCAAGTCATCCTAGGTTGATTTTGTTGTTTCACAATTGATAACAAAATTCATTTGGTCGTCTGATAGGACATACATGATGAGACTTTTAAGTCGCTGATCTAAGTTAGCAGCTTTTCTTTCATTACCTGTCCATTAAGCTTCTCGTTTTTTCACACCAGCAGTCATTGGAACATAAGGACCATTTTGAATAATGCTTTTGAATAGAGGTTTAATACCAATTATGTTTCTTCCAATTGGTGAAATTTTCAACCTCAAGCATAGGAGCATTATTTAACTGGCCACCCATATATTCAAGAGTTTGTGGTACTTATGCTGCCATTTTAATAGATATTGATTTTAAAAATCTTTTGAGCAGTTATATAAAAACTTTTGAAAAAGTTTTACAAATCAAACTGCTCTGATACCACTTGTTGGTCCCCTTGAATGTGATAAATGGTTTATTGAGTTAAACTAATCACATTCTATGGCAACAAGGTCTATGTTTTAAAAAGATACATAAACAATAATAAGAACAAGTTTAAAACACACAGAAGTAACTTTTTAACGTATAAATTCTTAACAGAATGAATAAGAATCTATGACACACTTTGCTTACAGAATAGCAAAGTGGTTGAATGACAATTTGGGTGATCACCTCTACAACTTAAATTAGAACCTAAGTTACAAGTTGAAGTATAAACTATTTAACCAACACTTGAGCTTCAGCTCTAGTGGTTCTCTTAGTTTGATTTGGGAGTAATTGCTCTTCAATGTGTTTCACATTAATTGAAAAAGATACCTTTTACTCCCACATATTATTCATTTATAGCCAAGGAATTAGGGTTTACAATGGGTTACCTAAGACACATGTCATGCATTAGATGGGCGGTTGAGATACCATTAATTTAATGCACACATGCTTTAAGGTACTAGGTACAATCCTTTAGGAAAAGTTGTTGCACTTCTATACCAACTTTAGAAGTATCTATTCCTAAGGAGATATGCTTTATTCTTTTTGATATAAATCATATCTTTTTCCCGCATTGTAAACCTTCTAGAAGAGAAACATGTTGTTTCAGCTTCTGAGAGGAGATCGACATCGTTTAGCTTGGAACTGCCAACCAAGCTGAACTAAAGCTCTTGCTAAGGTCTTCTTCAGTTCTGAACTGCCACATAAACTAAAGTGAAGATACTACTTAATCTTCTAAGTATCTGAAGCACTGAAGCTGAACTATCTTCAGCTAGACTATACTTTGGGTATTTTATGTTTAAATCTATTGAGAGACTGAAGGGCTCAGAACTGACCCAACACGTGTTGGTGTGAGTTGATCCATATTTGCTATGATTCTACTGGAAGTTTGAAACAACAAAGTCTATATGAAAAATGTGTTTGTATTTTGAAGTAGTGTGTCCACCTTAATATGGACCTAACTTTGAAAAGCATTGTAATATGATGATGACACACATTTTGGAATCATATACTGGAAGTTCTTGATTTGGAATCATATACTTGAAGTTATGTATTTTTGTATGATAATGCTAATGGTATGATCTATAAAAAGTTCTGTATTTCTAGATTCAGAATTATATACAAGAAGTTCCAGATTTAGAATCATATTGTGTTGGTAAAAGTATGTTTGTGTATTAGTCACAAAAACTTTGTGTAGACAAAGATCTGAACTTGTAGACACATCAAGTGTTAGGATAGGTATGTCACCATAGACCTTTACCCTTAGAACTATTGCTTACACTTATTATATGTGAAGAAGAATCTATTTTATCTTTAGTGACACTTTTTTATACTTATCCTGACACTTTCTGTCTGTCAGTAAATGCCATATTTCTTGTAGTCATGTGTATATAGTATTTACAATGTAATTACATACATTAAATCGTGCTTTACGCACTTAGTTCTGTGTAGAAATTATGCTTTATGCACTCATAGTCCAGTGTGGAAATTATGCTCTATGCACTTAGTCCTGTGTGAAATCGTGCCTTATGCACTCATAGTCCTGTGTGGAAATCTTACTTTATACACCCGGTCCTATGTGGAAATCGTGCTTTATGCACTCAATCGTGTGTCGAATAAGAAACTTGAATTGCATCCATGCAAGAAGGTTACGGCAACATCCCATATTTGATTGTGCTTGTGAAGTACCTTATAGTTCCAGTTTAACATAACTCATTTACTAGCTCGCGCTAGAATGACAATAATTCAGTTTCAGCTTCAGTTTCAGATCTTGTTTCAGCTTCACTTACAAATTTAGTTTCAGTTTCATCTTGAGTTTTAGATTTAGTTTCAATTTTATTTCAGTTTTAGTTTAGTTTAATAACGAATATTTAGTAAAGGGTTTAATCACAAATTGGTCACGTAGCATTCATGATTATATCATGTATATGTTTACATTTTAGAGGTCTAATTCATTATGACTTACCATTGTTAGTTACCCTTTTTATGTAGGTAAAAGAAGTGGACATGTGGCTTATAGATAGAAGAAGGTGAATTAAGGGAAGAGTAATGTTAGTGGGGAATAGGTGACGAGCATCTCATACTTATCATTTGATAGTTGACTTGTAATGCCCCAAAGTGTCATATAGATTCTTTGGGCTCCTAAGCTTTCAAGCAAATCAATAGTGTTTTATCCATGAACGTTTTAGAAATGAGTTATGTAGTTTTGGGTCAGAACGGGGTGTGTGGGTTAACATCCACACTTCATGTAAATAGTGCTTCTGCACGTCATTTTTATGAAACTTATGTCCATAAGTTCTTAATATAATGAATGAATTATGTTTTCAGGTTTTATGAATTAACAAAAAGTAGAGGTCTTGTTTTCAGAAAATAAGCTTTTTGGTCACAAACGAATCCGTAATTGTTGTGGAGTTGTAGTTGTATTTTGTAGTTTGTACCTTTTAACACATTTCCAATTTGGTTTAACGTAACCCAAACCAATTAACCCGATTGATAATTTAATAGTTTGGTTTGGTTTTTCAGTTATGATTTGGTTATTGGGTGTAGCGTTTTTTCCTTGCATAACCGAATAAACCAAACTGAACAACTTTGGTCAATCGAAAACCGCCCGTTTGAACACTCCTAGGTAAAATTCAACCAACGGTAAAAAGGGGGGAATGTGCTTTGGCGTACGATATAGACTTGGGGTCAGGGATGGCATGCTGCACCTTTGGTGCCATGGTGTCGTGATTGGAACAAGATATTTAATACTCACATGTTGCATTGGGAGAAAATACTTATTGTTTCGAGTTATATTTATCGATATTAGAGCAACCACAATGGAGTTAGATAGAAAACGCTCAATAGCCCATTTTATGGTTAAATCCATTATGGCTAGTGCCATTTTATCACATATTGGATGAGAGTGTGTCTCTAAACAACCAAGTATTATACTTCAAAGGTGGGTCCATAACTTTTTTGTTTCTTTTAAAAACCCATTCATTACATTAAATTTAATATTTGAAATATAGATATGCTTGCACTATCTCTATCAATCTGAATAAAAGTCTAAAAAAGTTATATTATTTGGATATCTATTATACTATGTTAAGTTCAATGCAATGTGAAGGTTTTGTATGAAAATTGATATGTTGGTGTGGCGATGATGTAGTGATGTAGAGATGTAGTGAATCTTGTATTACACTATGCATTGGAGATGCTCTTACTTTGATCAAATTAATCTTTTTTTAATTACATTCATTTATTTATAAAGTTTTGTATAATTAAAATTAATCATAAATCAAAGAAACTCTCTTTAGTAAAGAGAAACAAATCAAGGCGGTTCTAAATGAAAGTTGTATCCTATAATTGAAAAAAGGTATCATGTTAGTGGCTCGTTACGTAATCAGTTATAAAAAAGCATATGAGGTAAATGAAGCGGGCATTGAATCCATGTGCTTATTTTATAACACCCCGTGTTTTAAGGTCATTTATGATGCCAAGAAATTTACTATTTATTTTTAGTATTGTACGCGTTTGCTTTTAATCGTAATCGTTAAGTTAAATCGCGTAAGCTAAAAATGACCGTTCAATGTAAACGGGCATCAAACAATTAAATGTTTACCTCAAGCAAGTGTTAAGCAATTATTTTGAGGATAATTATTAACTTTGTTTAATTTATTTTATTGGTTACGTAAAGTGTGTACGTTTCGCGATAAAAGTACGTTTAGGCATACCTAGAACCACAAAAACTTATCTACGCTTCAACAAATACCCACTTTTATACCCAATACTCAAAAATCACAAAAATATATCATACATATGCATACATAGCCGGATTTGGACACAAAGATGCAAAGAAAATATCATAGAAAACATTTCTCCATGTTTTCATGGGATGTTCTCAACTATTAGGGAACATCTAGATATTTTTGCAAGACTTTCATGTACCAAAGACCCTTAGTCTCCAAGTCTTGACCAAGACTTCCTTAAAGCCCTCATGATGTCTTTTATGCACCTAGTCTTGATATGAACCAAGTCCTTGAAGTTTATAAGGAAAAGAACTAGCTAAATAACACATACACTCTCATTTCCAAAGTGTAAATCAAAACAATCTCTCCCTTTTTCTTCTACCATAGCCACGGCTCAATTAAGCCACCACAAACCATCCATACAAATTTTATTATCCACATTTCTAAGTGTTCTTACATCATATCTAAGATAACCTAAGAAGGTTAGAAGGCTTGGTTAGGCATTTACAAGTGTTGAAGCAAGAAAAGAAATTAAGGTTTTCTTTGGAAAAGTTAGGGTTTTCAAGAGTTGCAAGCTTGGGTTTGTCATCTAAACAAGGGTTTAGATCTTGTTGGTTATCACCATACATCATATTAAGGTTACCTAGAAACCTTAAACTCTTTACATTTATGATTTTATGTGTATATAATGGCTATGTAGTTAATCACCATCTAGGGAAATTAATAACTTGTAAAAATGGATTTTTACACTTGTTTATGATTTGGTACACTTTGTCATATGATATATGGATCTTAACATTATGTTATAATGGATGTGTAAGTAATGTACAAGTATGGTTTATATATGAAAAGTATATATAAACAAGTTAACTTTCAAGTATACTTATATAAAGTTATGGACAAATAAGTATTTAAACTTATGGATCTTGTGTTTCTTGGATAATATATGGACAAAGAATGAATTAGGAACCCTAAGTACATAAGACATGTGATATTAAGGGTTGTAATGGACTTGTAACAAAGTGGTTAAACTAAAAAGTTATAAAAACGATTTTAAACACATTTTTATCAAAAATTATTTTAGGGGCTGTTTGAAATACGAAATTAAAGTATTTATTTTATATTTTTATAAAATACTACATGTCACAAGGATCGTGGGCATGTAAAGAACTCGAAAAACCGATTTATAACGAAGGAGATACGCTAATTTTAAGTTATACGTTAATTAAACTTTTATAAAATAAATTTTATAAAAAGTTACTGTTCATCAGGGACTTTTATTTATGAAAACATCATTTATATGATAGAGCTTTTAAAAACGAAGACGTGCTCGAAAGAATCGCTAAAAACGAAGCAATAACGAATAAGATACGACATTTACGAGTTTTCGACAACTAAAACGATAAAAATAAACTTAGGGTCTGTTGTGAACAGTAAAAATTACTGTTCACCAGTAAGTTCCAAATTTTGAAAATGTCAAATATTGATAACTCGTCTTAATACGAAAGCGTGGGCACAAGAAACGTCAAAATCGGGCTTAAAACGCGAAAGTTATGTCGTTTTTACTAAAGAGGCAATTATAAACGTTTTTACTTTATAAACGCGATTTCACTAAAACGATTAGATGGTGATGTAGCTATATAGGATTATATATGGTAGTAGTTTCCCAATGTTATTAGTACTTATACGACCTATAATTGTTTAGGTTGCATTCGGGCGTTTTAGTGACGCATTTTCAGTTGTGAAGTATATTATTGATTAACTCACTCGAGGTGAGTTTATAGCCCCATGTTTTACTTGTTTTACATATATTTTTGGGGTGAGAACATGCTTGTTTGCAAATACATTTACATGGTTGATTACAAATTGGTTTACATACTCATTTACATAGCTCGATATGGAATACATTACTTGACTTCATTTTTGGTCACAAATACATACTTTACTTTTGAAATGATTACGGATTAGCTTAAGTGGATTGAACTGTTAATTACCTGGAGGGTAAGCGCGAGTGTTATGAGATAGATCTATTGGGGGTTGACTACTCCCGTTCGGGTGATTAGTTATCACTAGTTCGAGATCGAACTAACGAACATTATAACATTGTCGGAGTAAAATACGATATACAGATGAACTGAACCTTACGGTGCCTTGAATAAAGTGACATACTTATATGAGTCTGCGTAGCAGTTTCATAAACTTAGAGTAATCTTAATCATTGTTTTATGCACACTTGAAACATTTTGGGATACTGTGTTCATTACAATATATAATTGAAACATTTTAGAATATTGTGCTCATTACAATATACACTTGAAACATTTTGGGATATTGTGCTCATTACAATATATAATTGAAACATTTTGAGATATTGTGCTCATTACAATATATACTTGAAACATTTTGGGATATTGTGCTCATTACAATATATATTTGAAACATTTTGAGATTATATTTACATTTACAAAAACCTATGAAATCACCAACTTTATGTTGACCATTTTAAGCATGTTTTTCTCAGGTGAAATAGATGCTTGGCCTATTTGATGTACATTGGAGTCCAAACTTTTCAAGAATACTTTTCAAACGACACTTAGAGGTCGTTATCTCCTGACTGGTGCAATAATAATATGAAGTAACGCTCTCAAAAACATATTCCGCTGCGACCCGTTTTGGGGGTGTTACAATAAACTTTAATAAGTCAAAAGTATCAGACTGTTAAAAATACGAAACATAAATTGATAAAAATAGTGTTCTACAGTTAACAAAGAAGTTAAAAAATAATATTGTGTACTTTACTTTTTTTGTGAGCCAAAAGGTACAAATAGTAGCAGGGATAAGATATAAAGACCCCATAAAAAGCCATTTGTACCCTTTTATGTTTTTCGATTTTGTTTTTTTTGTCGGGCCTACGACTAGTGAGTTCATCTTTCGATATGCTTGTAGTTAATGCAACATAGGATAACGGGTTTTTCTAACTTGTGTCCTAAGGGCAAAAGATAATAAGCCAAAAAAAATAGAGAAAAGTACATAAAGACCCATAGAAAGGTACATAAAAATACACAGTGACCCACAAAATTTATAGATCCCTGTGTACTTTTCTGTACTTTTTTATGGGTCCATGACTTCTTATCTTGTGCCCTTAGAGCAACCACAATGCAAAAACCTTCAATGACTTTTTGCATTTATGGCATTTAATGTATACTACACTTAATAACAAAGACTTTGAAGAATGACTTGTAGTTTGGCAAGCCATTCTAAAAAGCTTTGCAAAAAGCTTTTAGTGCAAAGTTTAAAAACCCTCTCCAATAACTTTTTAGAATAGTGAAAAGCTATTACTTGTTTTGTGCATCGGAGATGCTCTTAGAAAAACCCTCAACGAATGTAAGTAAACATTGCTAATTTCTATGCTCTTATCCCTTTATTTTTCCAGTTTTTTTAATTTTTTAATTTTTATTTATATTATAAAACTATGAACTGAAAATACGAAACGAAAAATATTAAGTTTAACAAGTTAAAAGTATTAAACTGACAAAAAATACGAAACATAAACTGATAAAAAACTGTGTTGCATTATAAACCGGGGGACAAAAGAAATACAAGTACGGAACATGTGTACTTTATAGTGGGTCAGGGGTACCAATAGTACCACCCATGACAAGCATGGCTTTGCCCCGCCAAAAAGTACAAGAAAAGGTACCAAAAGGTATAAAACATGTTTTTTTCCTCACAGTTTTCAGTGCAGCACAATTTTTTATCAGTTTTTGTTTCGTATTTTTTGTCAGTTTAATACTTTTGACTTGTTAAACTTTATATTTAACGTTTCGCATTTTTCGTTTCACAGTTTTATAATATAAGCAAAATTACTTTTAAAAAAAAAACCATAGAGGATACATATGGTTTTTTGAGAGGTATAAAGGTATTTATAACATGAGCAGACAAACATACCAACTCTTAAAAATTTACTAGTCATAAGCAGTACATTTTTCTTGTCATTTTTCCCACGGGTACCCCTATTGGTGCCCTCTGACACATGTAAAAATACAAAAAAAAGGGAAAAAACCCGGTGATACAAATGATGATTTAAAGGGTACATATATCATAAGCCTTTTCCCACATCTCATCTTCCAAAAAAAGAGGGAAAACCAAAATCCAACACGCCCGAAAAAAAGTACCTAGAAGTGCTCACAAGAGTACATAAATTAAATCAATATATACTTTTATAGTACTCCGTATATGAATACGGATCAAAACAAAATCAAGCTGTTATTAGGAACAAGAAACATAATCTTGATAAGCGTCATTGCAAAGTTCTAAACTCCGTTGACTGCTAACAAATTCATCATACAAAATATTCTTTTTGGGTAGGAATACACGAATTGATACCAGCTTTAATAACCTTAAGTCAGACACTTGACAACAAAGTTCGTTTGATAAAACGGAATGAAATGTCAAATGAATGAAATTAACAACGTAATAGAATAAATAGTGTAATGTAATGATTTATTACTGTTAATAATAATGTTTGGTTTGTATGACAAGACGTCATGAAATCAATAATATAAAAACTAAAATACCTCATTGATGAAGTTTATTTAATGTGGTTAGTTAATGATGAAGTTTTATGTAAATTTGATTTCGTTACAAGATGTAATGAAAAAAAATAGGTGACATCTAAAGAATGATTTTGGTTTAATCTGTCATTCCTTACAATGAATCATTACAGTCTATAAATGTAAACAAACAATTTTTTTTTTCATTTCATCGTAATAATGCTTTGATTACAACACACCAAACACTACGTTATAGTTGAACCCGCTTGACTACATGTAACTTGGCTTCTTACTTTTAAAAATGTAGTTCATTCATAAATTACGTTCAGCATGCTAACAAATTTGAGCTAAAATATAAAAAAAGATTTGGCCATTGTCCAAACGTAATCAAAGAAATCTCATCTTCAACCAAGAATTTGTCAACTTAAGTTCACGATTTTGACCTGCACACTTGACATCAAAGCTAGGCCAAAGATCATGTTATAACTATTAACTCATTTGTTTTGATAGTATGCAACAAAACTTTTGTCCATACTGGAGTTAGGCTGCATGGTATAAGGGCACAAAATTCATCCGACACGTCAGCGCCACATCAGCTTTCTCTCTCCAACTTTAAAACTCACCATAACTCACCTTTCAACCGTAATAAGAACACACTTTACCACTAAAACTCAATTTTCATTAAAATACTCACTTTATTTAAAATATACCATACTAAATGCTCACACACACTCACAAGCAAATAAAATATATTAAATAAAAACAATATGGCCCACAAAAACTAAACTCACACCATGTGAGTTACTTGCCTAATGCACACCAAAAATAGTCCAAAGTCACCTGGCAAATGGGAAATGAAAAAGTGACTTTTGTGGGCGGCATAACAACTCACGCGTGGTGAGTTTAAACTCACCGCGGTGAGTTTGTTGTTATACCGTTCAGCCTTATATAGTTTTTGTTTTAAGAAACTAGCTAGTAAAAAGCCTAAAAAGAAATGATTGCAATTTACATTGTGTCCACTAATAACAAAAGGGTTTTTCTAACTTGTGCCTCTAGGGCACATGATAAAAATGCATGGGCTCATAGAAAAGTAAAAAAAAAAGTACGCAGGGAGCCATAAAATTTGTGAGTCCCTAAGTGCTTTTTTGTACTTTTCTGTGGACCCTGTGTACTTTTTTACCTTCTTATCATGTGTCTTAGGGGCACAAGTTAAAAAAACCCTTATTATACAAACTAACATTTATGGTAGTGATTACTCTCACATTTGCTACAGTGTTTTTGAAATAATATTTTTGAAATACTTATAAACAGTAACAATATTAATAAATAAATACTCTTTAAGTGTGATTTAGGGTTAATTCTATATCCTTTCCACCGCTTCAAAAACACACACACACGGTGGTTTCCCACAAAAAATTACCCGCTGCACACACACACCTCACTGTCTAGATCAATTTTGTATGTTTGGCAGAGATTTGAATGACATTAGAGGTGAAGGTTTGCAGCTTTTTGTGGTCGGATTTGTTGGTAAGGGCAATTTTTAATTAGATTGTGGTTTAGGTTACGTTAGTTTTTAGATTCATTCCACTCATTATCCATCTCTTACTCATATCTTCCACACAAGTAATCTTAAATTGGACACGTGTTTTCGTTTAACACACACAGCATCCACCTCCCTCAATTTGTCGGGTTTTCTAGGGGAACAATTGGGTTTTCTGATGAGGCTTGCATTGTCTCAGCGTCTACTCTAAAACTATAAGGTAAGTATTACCTCTAATTTTACTTTAAAAGGGTATTGAAATGTCAAAGTTTTATCAACATATTAGTTAAATGAGCCACATTAAAAGAGTATTGAAAGGTAAAGGGTATTGAAATGTTTAATGTTTTAGGTAATTTGGTGTTGTTTTTGTAAAAATTGATGAAATGTGTAAGTGAAAATTGTAGTGACATTTTTGGCTTCTTTTGTTTGTAGTTGCTGGAAGTGTTTCTAGAGAATGGAAAATAAAGAGGATCCGGTTAGCAAGCAACAGATTAGTGATGCATGGGCTTTTGGTTGGAGAACGCCATTTGGAAAACAGGTCTAAAGGTACTCTCCATCTCATTGATTGATTTTTTTTCTTTCGAATATTGGAGTTATGTTAAATTAAAATCTCAATATTGTAATTGGGAATTAATTAAGTTGGAATTTAATGGTGGTTTAATTGTGTTTAATTTATGTACAAGGAGCTAGAATGCACATTTGCCTACAAGTTAGTTTAACAAAGATGAGAGACGTAAATAATGATGTTACTTATTTTGATAATCTTTCGATATTTACGTACTAACAAGTTAGTAGATCCAAATGATTGGGACCTAAAACAACTAATAAACTGAATAGATTCTTCATTTGGTTTCACACCAACGTACAATCGATAAACCAAAATAACATATGGACCAAATTGAATACTGGATTGATCATGTTTGTTGTTGTTATGTTTTGAAACTGAGATAATTGATGTTAGCTTTTCCAAGAATTATTAGGATGTAGAATGTGGGCGCGTGTTGTTATGTTTTACAATATATGCTAGCTCTGAACAATAATCATATTTACACAGCTCATTCACACATCGATTTCATAAGTAAGTTAGTATACAATATGTTGCATATTGTTTAATGTTCATATAAATGTGTTCTCACTACGCATAGAATAAAAAAATACGTACTTCAGGAATGAAGCATGAGTTCCATATTTTATCATAAAGTTTTGTTTATATGAATGTGTCCGAAAAAGCGTACAGCGTTAGCAAATTTGTTGTAATGAATGTTGGTTTAGTATAGGTAAAAATGTGTTTTAAGCTTTAAATAACAAATGGTTTGGGCGTAGGTGGCACACAATGTGTTTTCATGGAAGATGAAAATAGAAACGGGCTCAGCTGAGTGTAAAGTATGCAAGTGTGCATGTAACGAATCAAGCTATGCATTTTCTGGTCTTGATATTATTAGTTTTAATACATCACAGCTTATTTAGTATAGGATGCAGCATGTATATCACTTTATGATTATATATCAAGCATGATGTTGAGATATTATGTTTTGTAGGATTGCTGAGTGTAAGCGTCACATTTAAAGAAACCACTTGGGAATATGTAAGACGGGCAGAACAAAGGAGAATCACTTGCTTAACGATGATGCATATCTCATGGTAAGAAATTTGTTTTTGTGGGATGTATTAATAAATATATACACCTGTCTCTAAGTTATTGTTGCTTGCGGTTGCTACAGAGTTTGTGATTAAGTTGTCGAAGTCAAGGGAACGTGCACTTGGGATGATGCGGAAGTTGCCACAGTTTACTTAACTGATTTATTAAAGGCATAAATGTTCTCTTTGTTCACATAAGGCTCGAAGAAAGAGTAGTAGGACCTGGTAACCGTAACCAGGTAGCTTTCGAATTGATTTTTTATAATAACTATACTTTGGGGTTGTTTGAGTTGCTTATTAAAATACTTATATGGAGATTGCTTATTAGAATAGCTACATAAGGGGCTGTTTTCGAGTGCTTATAATAACTGCGTATATATTAAGCTAATCCAAACACCCCCTTTGTAGTTTTAGGGTACACAAATTGGGTGATTTGGGTGAATTAAGTATGGGTTAAAACGGGTTCCAACCGACACAAGTCATATTTTAGCACGCGTCGGCCACACACACTATTTTTGTAAATTAATATTGCCCTTATGTTCTGTCAATCTAAAAATCTTTTTTTACAGTGTTGTACTTACTAATCGAGATTACAAATGTATTTTTATCATAAATAGTAATCAAACCATTATGTCCCTCATAATTAAGATTTTCGTTCTCACAGTTAATTGGGGGCCAAGAGGCGACCGCGCAGGAGGCGTTGGAGTTGTTGATTGGTTTGGCTGGGACTGAGCTGAGGTTTTTTAGGAGGCAGCTGATGGAGGTGGTTAGGAGTATGTTGCAGATTGCAGAAGCAGATATTTTGGAGGCGGGGACTGATATGTGAGAAATCACATATCCTTTTTATACCAAAAATGACCCTAAAATGAACAAATTATGCAAATTATGCTTGTATATTGCTTGTTTTGTCATTTGTGATGTGTAGGTACGGATATTGCAATCACAAGAAAAACGGCCAAAACCAGACAAACACGAACACGGGAATGGTTAGAGTATAAAAGAGCCGAAAGATTGCTATCAATGGTTAACATAGTCAATCCTTGGTCAACATTGGTCAACCACAAGAAGACAAAACCCCCAAAATACCCTTATTGTTAACTCAAATTCACCAAAAACCCTAAAAACAATGACACCGTTAGTCCTTTGTTAATATAGGACTAACGGTCATTAAGTGCTAATTACATAAACCCTTCTACCCGAAACCCAAAACCTGTTAACCCATACCCCAGCCCAAAACTAATTACCTATGGCCCAAATCCCTTAAAAGTGGCCCAAGTCAAAACGTTTATATAAGTCGGGTCAAAGAAGTCAAAGAAGAAGAATGGCGCTAAATCCGTTGTTACTATTCATGCGTCTTCCCTAATTTACCATCCCAAAAATTACTTGGATTAAATGCAATTAACCTAGCACAAAAGATGCTTAGTACTAAGCTTACATGTCAGCAAGGTGAAACGTCATTCAAGCTCTATGATTGGTCAATCTTACTCAAGGAATGACATGTAGGAGCCAAAGAAACACACATTGATGGGAAATTTACATTGAATCACAGCCAAAAGAAGCACAAGAGAATCAAACCACGGATTGCCACGCTAGCAATCCGTGTGCTCACTTAATGATCTAACGGATAAGAGATGGTATCCAATGATTGAAGGATAATAAAGGGCCAAGATTATAGTTCAAGAGGAGCGTGTGCAGATGTCTAGATCCTTCTCTCCAGGCCTATAAATACAAGACCTTGCTCACTCATAAAGGATATATCTAGTTTAATTTAGGTGTAGTTTAGTGATAGCTTATTGTAATTTTCTAGCTTATTGTAGTTTAATCCTTTGTAATTTTTATTTAAAAAGCCTTGTAATCTGTTTTTCATCAATAAAAGTTTGCATTTCACCTTTTAAACTTGTGCTAAAATCTGTTTTTACTTAAATTGCAATAATAAGCAATGTGGTTTATTAAGCTTAATAAGTTGTCATATCTACTCATAAGCTAGCTAAGTACTTATTCAAGCTCAAAAAGCTTAAATGAGCTTAATTACTCTCAAATCCACAATCAAATTTACCACAGCTTTTAAGGAAGGGAAGTCAATCATGGAAGGACTTCCAGGACCTCACCAGCTTATCCTAGGATAAGCTGGAGCTTGTTGATAGCTCATAAGAGCATTTGGAAAGCCTTGTTTAGAGCAGAGGCTTATGTAAGTTTTCATTTTCCTTGCATTTAGCTTAAATAGTGCTTATTGTCTGCTTATTAGTGTTTAGTGTAGCTTATTGATGTTTAATATAGATTTTTTTATGCTTAATATGTTAGTTTGTTAGATTAATATCATAGTTTACTTGTTATTTCTATAAAATAGTAAAAAAACAAAAAATATAGCATTAACTTGTAGCTTTTCATTTCAGCTTATTTAGTTATTGAGATTTGCTTTTTAGGTCTGTTTTTAGCTATACATTATCTGGTATTTGAGTTTCTAGTCTTAAATCTTATTTGTATAAGCTGAATATGGGATTGATGAATTTAAGGGGGGTGTTTGGGTCAAGCAGCACTAACTTGAGTTAGTGCTGCTAGACTCCTTTTTGGTTCCTTAAATTGATTTCAAGTATCATTATAAGGTTTATAAAAGTTAGAATTTAAGGTTTATATAGGCCTATATTAGTTTTAAAAGTCTAAGTGTTGATAGTTAGAATCTGAGTTTATCAAGCTCAGATCCTTTAGCTCTTTTGATTTAAGTTGTTTTTAGCTAATATAATTGATAAATCTGTTTTTTACTTTGAGGTTAAAAGAGTGTAGAAATTAGTCCTTTAGTTCTGCACTAATTGGTTTTAAGTATTAAAAAGGGTCAATTGCATCAGCAACAAAAACAGACAAGAAGCCTTTTTCAATCTTAATTTTCAGATGGTTAAAGTAGTTGTTAGCGTTTAATTTTCTTAGCACTAGTAGATTTTAGGCTAATCTTCATTAGTTTGAACTTAACTTAGTCTAAATAGCTTATTTAGTCATCTGTTTTTAAGCTTAAAATTAGCTTTTTGTCTTTTATTTTAAAAACCAAAAGTAAGGAAAAATAGCATAAACAACTTTTTCATTAAGTTTTTGAGTTAAGCATTTGAGTTTCAAAATACTTTTTAAAAGTGGTTTAATGTAGCTTTTTGGCCAAGGTTTAAGATGATATAAGCTAGAATGTCATAAGGATCTGTTAGCTTATTAAAAAATAAGCTCAAAAGTGCCCTTAAGGCCTGTTTGGTTAGCAGTTTATAATAAAGAGCTTATTTGTGATTTTTAGCTTATTGCATTAAGTTTTTGTTTAATTTCTATCTTAATTAGCTTATTAGGTTAAAATTAAGTTGTTTGTAGTTTATTTAGTCCAGGATTTAGTTTATTCTAGCTTTTCATAGAAAAACCAAAAACATATTGAAAAAACAGCATAAGTAGTCTTTTAATTTAGCTTTTTCTCTGCTTACTTGTATTTCAAAATGTCTTATCTCTGCTATTTTAAGTAGTTTTTAGGATAGGCTTTAAGTAGGTGTAGGGCTTATTGTCATAATGTTCTGTTTGAGTGCTTAAAAATAAGCACTAAAGTGCCTGTTTATCTGTTTTGGTATGCAGTTTCATCATAAGTGCTATTTTGATAATTTCAGCTTATGGCTTTAGCTCTTTGCTTATTTTTAGCTCAGGTTAGCTTATTAGGTTAGTAATAAGTCGCTTATAGCTTAATTGGTTCCAACTTTTGATAGGTCACATGAATCTTGAATCAATCATATCAACATGTAAGATTAGAGAGAATGAGAGCAAGTAAAGAGAAAATTCAAATCTTATTATGGAGGAAAAAATGAGAGTTAGTTACAAGGGAATCACCCTCTAATGAAAATTAGAGGGCTATTTATAGGCAATGGGAGGGAGGCTTCCCTTCCTTATTTTCTTAACTTGTCAATACTAGACCCTAGACTTTGGTTATTATGTTATGTCTTACTTAAAGCATAATAAACCTTATTACAAGCTATATTAAACTAAACAAAATAAAGTCTAATAACAAAATATAATAAAACCACATAATTGACACTTTTCCATAAACCTAACAATCTCCCCCTAAGGGTCGATTATTCTGGGCGTTCCCTCCTTGGTCCAAGTGGTCTTCCATTCACGTACATCTCCCATCTTCTCATTTGATCTCGATAATTCAATCGAACTTCAATCTCTTCTTCAAACAACTTAAGAAACTCAACTTCATCATTTGTGAGTTCTTTTTGCACATAGCCATACTTGACATCATTATAATAACTCTTTAGTCCTTCAAGCGTTCTTCTCAGTGTTGCATCACAAAACTTATGTATCTCTGAATGTCTCATCACCCTTTTCTCTTTCTTGCTATTAGTGTAAATGATTCCATGTACGGGCTCATAGACAATAGAAAACACATCATATTCTTCAATTCCTGGGAATGTAATTGTTGGTGCAGTGAGATTAATCTTCTGTTGATAGCTTTCGATTCCAAGTTGAAAATCGTGCACTCTTTCCCATATCACTGAACTCCTGATGAACACTGATAGAGACCATAGCAATCCTGTATTAGCATAATCAGGTACCTTGTTATTCACGATCAGCAGATACATGTCTTCAATGTCATTCTTATTGAGGTTCTTGTAATCTGGCTCGGTTATTGACACTATGCAATCATTAGCTCTTCTTGCCACAATCTCTGTGATAAACTTATGTTCATGACCCAATTCCCAGTATGTCTTGATGACTTGAACGATCTTAGAGTTTGAATAGATCTCTTCCTTCGGTCTTCCAGGTTCTTTCTGTCTCCTTATGTAGAAGATCTTCGCATGAGGATTCTTCCAGTTTTCAACACCATATCTTGCATAAGGATTAAACTTCTTTATACACTTATTAACCCATCTGGAAGTCCGTTCTTTAATATCATCATCATTAAATACAATTGATGGAAATTTATGAAGTGACAAAACGATCTTCTCAGGACCTGGATTTCCTTTCTACAAGTACAAAAGGTCTTGATTGATCAGATATAGTGCTGGAGCTTCAGGATCTCTTTGACAGCTTTGAACTAATGGTGTGATCTTTCGTGGATGCGAAGAGACAATAATTTCCTTTCTGCTTTCCCAAACAATGTCACTTTGCAAGAAATTCTTCATCTGATCAATGTGATACTGATGTTCATCTCCTGAAGTGCATCTTTGTCTTAGCATCCCATCTGCCATCTTCTACAACTTAGCTTCATCGATTGTCAAAGATATCTCTTCCATGATGTCTTGTGTTACTTGCTTAGTTGGAATCTCATCATCATCAGAAGCATAAGAATCAGTCTAGAAATCAAATTCATCATCTTGTTCTTGATTACCTGAAGTAGAAGGAACTGGTTCCTTTACATTAACTTGTCTAGACGATGACTCTCCAGATACATATGCTTTATACTCTGATGTCTTTTGCCTTTTTGCACTATTCTCCCCCTCAGGGTGAGCATCATCATAAGGATTGTCCTGATCTCTTGGGCGAACGGCAAAAGATCTACAAGCAGTTTGTGGTACCCGAGTCTTCTCAAACTTCATCTGGAGAGCTAGCCAGTTGTTCTGGAACAGAGGATGATTGAACTTGTGCCGGATGAACATGAAGAATATGACCCGACATATAACTGCGTACAGATGCATCAACTAAAGAAGGAATAGCATTGTCAATTGCATTTTGAATCTGTGATGATATCTGTGCCTGCATACGCCCACGTTCTTGCAAGATAGCTATAGAGATTAATCTTTTCGTCTCTTATTTAGTCGTTTTCCTTTCCAGAATCAACCCTTTCGCAAGATACACAGGAACTTGATCTCGAACTTGCGCAGGAAATTCCTTCTTAACTTGCTTTGTTACTTTCTTTTTCACCAACGAGGGTAGCGTTTCTATCATGACATCATGAAGATTATCAGCAAGTTGATCACTTGATGTCTGTGGCATGAACCTTTTCTTGAGATGTGCAAATAAGTAACCATATCATCCCTGTAATTCATGAAAGAAACTCTTGTATCTTTTGAATCGATTGGGTTTTGCCTTGATCAATGATAGAAGACGATTGTTTTTTTAACTTTGGTCCTGATGATGGTGTAGGATGAGTAACCGTCAATTCCTAGAGTTTCTCGGTATCCGAAGATACGAGAGTAGAGAGATTCCTAGGTGATCTAGTTGGTGAGGGAATTGGTGAAATCTTAGTCTCCTCTACATTCTTCCCTTTTACCCTTCTCTTTAATTCAAACACTTCATCAGTTATTTTATCTTCTTCATTATCAACATTTACAGGTGGAACAATATTGGTAACATCTACCATTGTAGTATCTTTATCTGGTTTCACCTCCGTGTCCTTTGTAGTCTCTTCCTCCTTTTACTGAACAATCTCCACCTCCGGACTTTCCTTATCACTCCTGGGCTCTAACCTAGTGTCGGGAATAGATGTGTCATCATGCCTAGGGGGTGAACTATCATCAATATTCTCAGGATCTTCAACAAGCTTCTCAATCTCCTCAGCTGCCAAGTGCTCGTATACTAGTGCCATATTTTCTCTTGCTTCTTGTTCTTCACGACTCTTGTGCTCAGCAAGACTTACTTGAATCATGTCTTGTAAAATCATCTCATCAGCTTTTTCTACTGATGGCACTGGAACAGGTGGTGTTAGTCGTGCAGATTGCCTTAACGGTAATCAAAAACGGATCACAGTTGATCGTTTTGGAACATTTAACTCAGCTGTCTCCGTAGCAGGGTTAGGTGACCTAGGGGCGCTAGGTGTCCTATGCGTTCCCTGGGTAGACTCAGTTAGCTGTAACTGAGTCAGAGGAACATCTAGCCCAAACACCTCTTCATACATCTTATAATGCTCCATAAGCTTCATCTCATCTGTGATCATCCATGCTGGTATCCGCATCCCAACCTTGTTCTTGTTTCTTCCTGAATTGAAGATATTCTTCATAATATCATCATCTTGAAGATTGTGATAAGCATCTCGAGCACGTCTTGAAATGTCAGGAAAGATAGTCATATAATGACTGATGATGATCTTCGTAAATCGTGGGTATGTGATCGAAGTGACAGGACGATGAAGCGAATAGTGAATGCCTTCCCATATTAACTCCGCATAATCCACATGAATGTTATTGACAAAGCAGTATAACATTTGCATTATCTGCAACGGCGGTTGGTCCTATCCCGTAACGCGTGTAGTCAAGCACTTGGAGAATATCTTGCATAACGTCTGCCAAGGATGTAGAAGACCAGATATCTTGAAATTAGAAACAATCTTGAGTTCCATTGTAAATCCCAACACTAGTTTGTAAAATGGAACCATATCAGAGAATGATGATGGTGGCACAAACGAAGCATGATTGTTATCATTTGCTTGTGGAAGATGAAAGATTGTTCTGAAGTCATTCAGAGTAAGTGTAAGCTCTTTTCTATCTAGCAAGAACTTGAGTCGATGCTTTGATCCGTCTTCTTTCAAAGTATGCCAGAACTATGCCATATAAATCCAAGGTACAGATGCTGAAGCTGCAATGCTGAATCATAACAGATGATTCTTAATAATATTCATCAGAATCTTGCTCTATGATGGACATTGCACATGTTCCAAGTCAACCTTCTTGTTTGCATCCATAAGGTCATATTGCTTGTTTGGAGGACACCGTTCATCTGGATGAACATCAGCTGCATGTTGTTGTTGTGCCATGATGATAACTGAATGAATACAATTGAGGTGTTAGGAAACAAATAATTCTTCTGACATTTTTGTCTTTTTCCTCTCTGTCTGTTTTTATATGTTCTGGAAATTCTTTTTGAACATATTTTTGATCAATTTTTTTTTCTCATGTGCTCGTTCTTGCTTTTTCTAGCACATGCCAAACGCTTTATTCAAATTATTCTTTTTATTTACCATTTTTGTGTGTTCTGCATTTCTTTTTCGAACACACTTTTGATTTGCTTTTTCGCGTATGGATTTAGCTCTCTCTTTCTGTTTTTAGAATATCCTCACCAGAAAATATTTGTGACATGATACTCTCTCAAGAAGGATGAAGATTTCTCTTCTGATTTGAATCAAGACACAGTTATGAAAAATTCAAGAGAAATCCTTCAACTTCTTAAAATTGTTTTAAGAAAGAGTATCATTTTGACACAATAACAGATTTTGAGAACTTTTTCAAAAATCATGTGACAAAACTTTTCATGATGTTGATAATATTGAATAATGTAATCACAAACCCACAACTGAATGGACACTAAGTCACTCACTCCTCATTCTGTTCAATGCAGAAAACGGTCGAAACCGGACATGACTTAGTCCACTTAAACAATTACGAATAGACATATATGATCCATAGCATAGAATTCATGAAAACTTGTTTCTTTGCCAAAATTATTTGTCAGATTTTCAGCACACTAGAAACTGATCGTTTTGTTTTTCACAGACATTCACACAATAAGCATTACAATCATGAAGCAACAACATTATTACATATACAAAACACTTTCACAAAACCACAAACAATTAAACTGATTTTCACCATTAACCTTTACTGAGTTTTGACTTTTGTTGACTACCGAGTTTGACCAGTTGACCTTACCGATTTTGACAATTAGACTTTTTACTGAGTTTCAAAAATAATGACTTTTGTTACCATAAACTCAATATCATCTAAGTGTTTAAATCATTGACAGATTATAACCTGTGCACAAAGAACTAAACTCGGTAAAATAACAGATTCGGTAATGTACTACCAAGTTTAATCAAAACTCAATCCTAACCATTCTATGATCATTTTATGGCCTTAAGTCACTTTTTACACTAAATCTAAGCCTAAGATTATGCGCACAATATCATAAGCTACAAAACATTATCATAACACAAACTCGGTAAACCTCATCTTTACCGAGTTCAAACTCGGTAATCCCAAATTACTCAAAAACACCTAAGACATATATATCCACTTACGTTTGAGTAAGAAGTGAAATTACAATCGTTGTAATGAACTTAGATAGCGTAAAACAGATTTCTACTCAAACTCAGTAAAAGGATTCGGTAAAAAAGAAAAGTAAAAAATGAAATTAAAATCCTTTATATAGCCACCGAAAACAGTTTGGAAAATTGACATTTTCAGTCCCTGTACTTAACTTTTACCGAAAACTGTTGAAAAATTGTCACATTCAGTCCCTGTACTTAGTATTTACCGAAAAATTTTGAAAAATTTACACATTCAGTCCTTGTACTTTAGCATTTCCAATTTTTTGTTTGTGAATTTACACAAACTCCCCCTTAAACAATGAATCTTTTCAAACACTCCCCCTTGAAATAACAATTATGTAAAATTCATAGTCCGAAAATGAAAAATTATTACTTGGACAGGGCTGTCAAACCCAATAGATCTATTTACTTGTACTAGCGCTTACACCATTTTAGCATTTAACAGTCTGATGTGAGGTCTTTTGGAAATAGCTACTCATGCAAATTTATAGCAATATTCGGGTCCAGCATACCATAAAGTTCTTGTGCTCATTTAAAAAACAAGCATGTATCTCCCTCGCGGGGTTTATAAATATAGTTTGAAAGTTGAAAGGCGAGGCTATGAACTCACCTGAGCGAACGGTAAAGATCAAGTAATATAAGAGCTGAGTAGGACAAATACTCCTACAGCACCTAAGATAAAAGGCGCGACTTAGAAAAGCCATCTAATACTTACGCGAAAGAAGATAAATCAAATGGATACTTTATACAAGTTTTACTTATGTCGTTCTACATGGCATGACATTCAAGTTTTATACCAATTTTACCTAAATTCAAGTGTCCCCAACTGTATGAAATATGTTTATTCATACCATGTTTTTACTTTACTCTTTACCCGTCAACTCACACAAATTCACCCGTTTTGGTTTTACGTCTAGTAACTTTTATTTATAAAATTCTGAAAACTTCCAACTTTGTCGGATCATAACTCAAAATCCGTAATTCATACGAGTATGAGGCTTTCACCTCCAGAAAGAATTTTGAGTCTACTTTTCACAAAAAACCGGCCCTCCCTGTCCAGGGGGTCAATGACCTGTGGTGAAATTACATTTACCCTTCAGACAGCACAGTGTTATTTTCTTAATAATTTTCACTCCACGAAAATGACCATAAATCAAAATCTATACATGCTATAAACGTGAGACCACTTGGAGATGGTAGCTATAAGTGTCCTCTACAGGGAACAACTTTTTATTTCAGAAAGTTAGTGCAAAAATATGGGGTTATACCCCGTTTCCCAACTGAGTGCAAAAATTGACTAGTTTTGGTAAATCGGCCGTATCTAGCTCATCCGGAGGAGATACGGCTCTATCCAATTAACCACATATACCTTAGACACATACCAACATCATTATTAAATTTACCAGGTACCCTATTACCAAAAATATTTCGTAATCCATCTGTTTTGCTACTGATGTAAAAACAGTTTCATAACCCTATTATAATCCAATCCAAACATCATTTTATTCTCTTTAAAATTTAACACAATGCCATAACTAATGATTAGACACATTAGTAAACATAAAAACTTAATATTTCCAGAACCTAACATCCATTTTTATGGATTATAAATTAAAGAAAACAAGGAAATAAAAAGATAAGACAATTAAAGAAATTTAGGGCTTACTAAAAGAGAGATTGAGACTAGGAATCAAACAAGAATACCCTCTTTCTTGGGTTGGCTGAATTCGACCAAGGTAACCCAATGTTAACAACCTTATAACCTCCTTCTAACAATGGTAACACTCTCCTAATCAAAACCCAATCAAAACCTTCAAGAAACTCCAAGAAAACTAGTCCTAAACACCTTCAAATCTTCAAGAAACTTCACCAAACTTTGCAAGAGGCAAAAGGATGGTGTTATAAAGCCTAAAATGAGTTGATTAAATTTGTGAGATGGTGGTGGTGATGTATATAATTTCGGCAGAAAATAGAGACCAAGAAGAAGAGAGAATTTTTGAAATGGTGTAATATGAAAGAGTTATGCATGTATGGAGATATGGGAAGGTATAATTGTGTTTTATGGAAAAGTGTAGTGAGGTTGAGTGTGGGCTTGGTGTGGCCGGCTCTAGGCCTTGGGTAATGTGAGTATACATATTTTTTTTTTGATTTTTGGTTTGTAAGAGTTTAAATAAAGTGTTGTGTAAGGTAAAAAAAAAAGTAAGGTTTAAGGGTAGAAACGCGAGTCACAACGGAAAATGTAAATGGGGAAAATTATATTCATTGGGGAATAATATGAGATTAGTAAATCACTTACGATGCGAAGACGGAATAGATTTCTAATTATGGCTCACGTAAAGCTAAAAACGGAAAATTCTTACTAAATCGGGTAAACGTAAAATTTAATAACTCGCTTAAAAATGAAAATAGAATTAAAGCTCGGGGTAAGTAATGACCTTAAGTACGTAATGTTACATCCTCCCCTCCTTAAGGGAGCGCCGTCCCGGTGCTCGATTTCTCAATCTTGTCTTTCCTTATCACTTCAGAAAAGAATGCGGTAATTTCATTTGAAGAATCTCTCTTTCCCAAGTGTATTCTGGACCTCGTCTATAGAATTCCATCTACCTTGACAATAGGAATTGATCACTTTGCTTGAGCTCTTCACTTCGCCGGTCCATGATTTCTACTGGTTCTCGATAAAGTGCAACTTTCGTCTAGTGGATCACTACAAAGGATAACCAAGTTTTCATCTGCTAGACATTTCTTGAGATTCGAAACATGGAAGGTGTTATGAATCCCACTGAGTTTATCAGGAAGTTCCAACTTGTATGCCACGGGACCAATTCTTTCTATGATCTTAAATGGCCCAATGTATCGTGGACTCAGCTTACCACGTTTCCCAAAGCGAATTACGCCCTTCCAAGCGATAACCTTTAACCAAGGACCAAGTCACCCACTTGAAAATTCCATCCGGTTTCTCTAACATCCGCATAACTTTCTGACGCTATCGAGCAGTCAATAACCGATTTTTAAATTTGCACTATCTTCTTAGTTGCTCCCTACCATTTTTCTGACCTGTAGAGATGGTATCTCCAACCTCACTCCAGCAAACTGGCGATACTACACTTTCGCCATAAAAGCTCGAATTGGCAGCCTTAATGCTCGCGTGATAACTGGTAATGGAGAGAATTCGACTAATGGTAAGTGTCGATCCCAACTACTACCAAAATCAATTACGCATGCTCGCAACATGTCCTCATTTGTCTGAAATCCTCTCGCTTTGACCATCTGCTTTGGTGAGTAAGCAGTGCACATATCCAGTTGGTTCCCATGCGCTTCATGTAGTGATTTCCAAATCTTGATTTAAACAAGCTTCTCTATCAAGATAATTGACGTAGCACGCCATGCTTACATACAATTTCCTTAAGTATAAATGGCGAGTTCTCTATGCTTCAGTCTTCTTCATTGGCAAGAAATGAGCCGATTGAGTTAATCGTCGACAAGAACCCAAATGGGAGCCATAACCCACTTGGCGTTCTTAGAAGTCCTGAGACGAAATCCATGGTTATTTTCTCCCACTTCCACTCTGGGATTTCAGGTTGTTGTAGTAGACCGGATGGCTTTTGGTGCTCAGCCTTTACCTTGGCACAGGTCAAACATTTACTGACATAGGTGGGACTCCGCTTTCCTGTACGGCCACTAGTAGAAGCTTCTTTAAGTCTTGAATACATCTTGTCCGACCCCGGGTGATGGAAGACTTAGATTTGTGCGATTCATGCATATCAAATCCCGTAATCCACCAAAAAAAGGGCAACCAAATTCGCCTTCAAAGCATTGAATTCCATCAGAGCGGGTTCTAAATATCGGCATGATCCGTCTTCCCAAGATTTTCAGCCTCACGTTTTCCTCTTTTTATTCATCAGTCCCTGACGTTTAGTATTTCTCAGTAAATTGTGTGTACCGTCATGTACCAAAGATCTAACCCTTATTGGTCTCTGTCCTTTCGACTCAGGGCATCAGCCACTACGTTGGCCTTACCAGGATGGTAACGGATTTCGCAATCATAGTCACTCAAGAGTTCAATCCATCGCCGCTGTCTCATGTTGAGTTCTTTTTGATCTAGAATGTACTGTAAGACTCTAGGATCGTGTCACAGTACACTTAGTAACCATTCAAATAATGTCTCCATGAGTCTAACTGCAAACACTACAGCACCCATTCTAAATCATGGTCGTGTAGTTTTTCCTCATGTTTTCTCAGTTTGTCGAGAGGCATATGCTATCACCTTTTCCCTCTGCATCAGAACAGCTCCAAAGCCTTTGTGCGACGCATCGCAGTACACAACGAAGTTTTCAGTTCCCTCAGGCAATGCTAAGATAGGAGCGGAACACAACTTCTCCTTCAAAGTTTGGAATGCCTCGTCTTCTTCCGTACCCCATTCATACTTTTTGTTCTTCTCGGTCAATTTAGTGAGGCTTTGGAAATCAACGAAAAACCCTCAAATGAATCTTTTGGTAATAATCCACAAACCCAAAAATGTCTGACTTCCTTATTGGTGTTGTCGGGGCATAACATTTCGATAGCCTCAACCTTCGCAGGATCCACTGAACACCTTTATTGTTGAATCACTGCCAAGAAATGACCGACTCCACCAGAATCGCACTTCGAAATTTGGCATACAATTGCTCATTCTTGAGCAACTCTAAAATGATCTTCAGGTGTTTTTCGTGCTCTTCTTTATTCTTGGAGTAGATAAGTATGTCATCAATGAATACGATCACAAATTTGTCGAGGTATGGCTTGCACACTCGATTCATCAGATCCATGAATACCGCAGGAGCGTTGGTTAGACCAAACGGCATTACTTGAAATTCATAATGACCGTACCTAGTTCGAAAAGCAGTAATAGGAATGTCTTCTTCTCTAATTCGGAGTTGATGATAACCAGACCGTAGATCGATCTTTGAGTACACGCTGGAACCTTGAAGTTGATCAAACAGGTCGTCAATCCTCGGAAGTGGATACCGATTCTTGACTGTCAACTTATTTAGCTCGCGATAATCGATACACATACGGAAAACAAATGACCGTCTTCTTCTTAACGAATAATACTGGAGCTCCCCATGGTGACGAGCTCGGACGAATAAACCCTTTTTCTGATAACTCTTGTAACTGGTCCGCCAATTCCTTCAGTTCGGATGGTGCCAATCGGTATGGGGCTCGTGCAACAGGTGCAGCACCTGGTACAAGTTCAATTTTAAATTCTACTTGCCGAGGTGGTGGGAGTCCTGGCAAGTCGTCAGGAAACACCTCGGGGAAATCTCGAATCACCGGTACATCTTCCAAACGTTTCTCCTTTGGTTCTTTCTCGGTTACATGTGCCACGAACAACTGATGCCCTCTTTCGATGTATTTACTGGCCTTAATGCAGGATATTATCTTCAGATCAGACGAACTACATCGCCCTCACTACCAAGTTTTATTCTTGATGGTATATGGTACTACCTTCTTGCCACTTACAAAATCAAAAAAAAACACATACGATTACGGCGTCTTGATCAACTAACCAATCCATCCCAATAACTACGTCAAAAGTTCCCAGCTCAATGGGCATAAGGTCAATTTTAAATAAGTGATCTAGTAAGTTCAGGGTACATCCTCTTAGTATAGTATTAGTACTAACGACCCTTCCATCGGCCAATTCCACATCATAGCTAGTGTCTAGTGTAACAGGATTAATGTCAATCAGGTGACTAAAACTAGTGTTCACGAAGCTTTTGTCAGATCCTGAGTCAAATAATACAGTTGCATAACGATTGTTGAGTAGAAACGTACCCGTAACCACATTAGGTCCTTGTTGTTTCTCGGCATCTCTAATCACGTAAGCCCGACCTCGAGCTTCTTCCCCTTGTGGATCTCTTTTCTTCGGACAATAGTTCCTTGTGTGTCCCTTTTCTCCACAATCATAACATGTCACAGTTGGTCGCGCATTAGCACCCGTAGCTATCGCCTTGCCCTTACAATCTCGTGCCATGTGGCCTGCCTTTCCACAGTTGTTACATACCACATTGCAATAACCAAAGTGATGCTTTTTACAACGATTACAGAGCGGTTTGTTCCCAGCATACCCACCTTGCTCAGCAGGGGCGGTGGTCATTGCTCGGGCATTACCCTGCCTTTGGTTGTTCTGTTGGTTATGGCGGGTGTTGTCCCTATTGTTGTTTCTGTTGTTACCGTTGTTACCACCTTGTGAACTTTCCCATTTCCTTTTATTGCCCTCGGCAATCCTTTCTATTCGAGCTTGAGACTTTTGTTCCATCAAGGCATGTGCCATCCGCACAGCTTCATTCAGGCTAATGGGTTTGGATCCAATAACTGTACCCTTTATGTTGTCAGTTAGTCCCCGGATATAAGCCTCGATTTTCTTGCGTTCACTCGGGACCATTTCTGGACATAGTTGTACCAGCTCATGAAAGCGCTTGGTGTAAGCAGTTATGTCAAACTCCTTGACCTTCAAATTCCACAGTTCGTGCTCCATTCGCTGCACTTCCTCAACGGGGCAAAATTCCTCTGTCATTATCCTTTTCATTTCAGTCCAGCCAATCTGATTAGCAGCCTCTAAACCCATCGTTGCAACCTGGGAAGTTTCCACCACTCAAGGCACGCCCTTAAGTGTAGGCAGCAGCCAATTGTGGACCTTGCGTGCTATCAGCACATTCATTATTCCAAAAACCATTTCCCGTCTTCTCGAACCACCTAATTACTCGACAGCTCCTCGTTCCATGGGAACCGGAGGGTTGCATTTCATGAATCCAAAAAAGGTAAATTCTCAGTACTGGAGCCCCACCTTGCCCCCAGCTCCATGTTTCCTTGTCACCTAGCAATTGTTTTGCTTTCTCTTTCTGCCTCGACAGCAGCATTGACCCTTTCAAGCGACGAGTCGATCAATAGCCGCTGTTCATGGTCTTGGTCATGATTCTATCACAACACAAAGAAGCCCAATGAGTATTTATATAAATTACATTAATCAAATCATATACAAACGAATCCAAAAACAACAACCATCATAACAACATCAAGGAGTGAAGTCAAAAGTAGCCATTACATCATTTATTACCAAAGAGTTAATACAATCATTGCAATAGTTTTCACAAAATATATACATTGTTTCAACAAATGCATAAATTCACTAACTAAGATTTCAAGTTTAGTGATTACAAACTGAAAGATACTACTAATAAAATTAAACTACTAAGAGTCACGAGGTGGAGATCCTTGTGGCTCAGATGGTGAAGTCTCCTTCGGGGTAGGCGAATCATCAGTAGCAGGAGTAGTGGCAGCATCACGTGCGGCAACATACGGATCTCTAGGATCATTATGAGTAACAGGAGCCAATAGAGTCTCAGGTAGAGCATATGGCGGCTCTTGATACTGTAGACGCGGTGGTAATAGATTCTCAACCGTAATAGACCAACGCCTCAAGTGATGGTAATGCCATGTCGCACGGTCATGCTCTCTCCAAGCATCTCTAGTGCGGTTTTCACTGCAGTCTAACATCATCCTCAGTCGTTTATTATCGGCACGCACATCCTCCTCCTCAATATGCTGAACCCTGCGATGAAGTGCATCCAGGTCACTCCTAATGTGACTTGGAGTGAGATCCTCGGGGTTATGACCAGCAGCGGCAGCAGATGACGATGATCCCGTCCAAACCTGAGTATCAGTGAAGAGTCTCTTAAGTGGTGTTAGTCTGCCAGTACCGATGGTAGCAGCCTCAGGTATAGGATTAGCAGGAACAGGAGGTGGTATGGGTGCAACTTCAGCCTCGGCCTCAGCCTCAGCCTCATCCTCAGCCTCAGCCTCATCCTCAGCCTCAGCCTCAGACTCGGAGTCCGATGCAGGTGGCGGAGGGTAAAGTGGGTCCGCCCCCTGATAAGGAAGTATCCACTCTGGGCCGTCCCATTGTTCATCAGCTTCCATCTCTTCCTCTTCTTCTTCCATTTCCGGATCTTCTTCCGGATCTTCCTCCTCCTCCTCCATCTCTGGGTCTTCCTCTTCAACCCAACCGTTCATGTTGTCTGGTGCTGCCTCCGCAGCTGGCGCGAACTCGTTATTGTTTGGGGGTAGGTTGGCCATGATGATCTGCAAATTGCGTAAAATAAATAAGGATTACTATATGAATAATAATTTATATGAGAATGCGAATGCATGACGATGCTTCAGGAATATGCATGATGATCGATAAATAATATGAATATGCACAATAATATTTGTTACATATAAAAATTTCATTTTTGAAATCTAAATAAACAATTCTTGATGCTTCGCGGATAAGCATATCAATCGATATATATATACATATCAATTACATATAATAATATTTATTATATGAATATTCAATAGTAATGCACCCAAAATGTGCATAAATACTCAAATGGAAAAAACTATGATCGTGAATAACACAAGGGCTTCGAGGAGTCTTAGCGCGCATAAAAAGGGTTATAGTTTAGGAAAAAAAATTTTGACCTAGTTCTCTATAACATGTAGCTCTTGATACCAATCTTTAACACCCCCAAATTTTCACGCAGTGGAATATACAACATTGGGTGTTAATTCATAGCACAATTACACAAGGATATATAAAACGACTCGAAAAGAGGCGTTTAAAAACATTGTTCCATTTAAAGAAATTTCAGAGTAATTAACATACGTCCCACAGGATCGTTACCAAATTCATAACATAAGTTTTCCAAAACATGGATACAGGATTAATGATTTTATAACATGGAACAAAATACACAGTTCTTTAAAAACTTTATGCGCAGACTACCTCGTACATAGCGACCTTCACCCTTGGTTACCTGAGATAAAACATGCTTAAAAGTCAATAATACTGTATGAGTAGAGTCCCATAAGTTTGTAAGAGTTTTAAAAGAGAACACTTATAAAGTTATTTGTTCATCGTGTGACTTTGTATCGGACAAGCCATTATTCAAGTTCTATGTGCAATATGCTCATGACACCGAAGCCTTGACCTTAACACATACAGTATGTAAATACGTTGCCTCATAACAGAATTATTGCCCCCTTAACTAAATTCTAAATAAACAAATTGTCCGTTGACTGGGTGCTCGAAGGATTCGATTCTTACCCCTCGACATGGGCTGTCCAAAACCCAATGATATATTTATTTGTACTAGCGCTTAACCCATTATAAGGGCAATTAACAGAACAGTTTCATGATGTTAGGTCTTAATGGCAATAGCTACTCAGGCAATTAATATCATAATCTGGTCCAGCATACCATAAAGTTCTTGAGCTCATTATATAAAACAAGCAATGAAGTCTCCCTCGCGTAAGGGTTTTATAATAACAGTTAAAAGTTTGAAAGGCGAGGCTATGAACTCACCTTGAAGCGAACGGTAATATCCAAAGTCATATAAGATCGTGGAGTAAGACAAATACTCTAATAGCGCCTAAATAAAAGGTGCGACTTTAGAAAACAATCTAAACATACGCTAAAGAAGATGAAATCAAATGATACTTTTATAAAAGTTTAAACTTATGTCCGATCTAGCATGCATTGCATTCAATTTTTAATGCCAATTTTGTAACCTAAATTCAAGTGTCCCATTCTGTAAGAATATGTCATTACATACCAGTTTTTACTTTACTCTTTACCCGTCAACTCACACAAATTTACCCGTTTTGGTTTTACGTCTAGTAACTTTTGTTTATAAAATTCTGAAAACTTCCAACTTTGTCGGATCATAAATCAAAATCCGTAATTCATATGAGCATGAGGTTTTCACCTCCAGAAAGCATTTTGAGTCTACTTTTCAAAAATACAGGCCTCACTGTCCAGGGGGTCAATGATCCTGTGTGAAAATAACCATTTAACCATCTATGTTCAAAACAGATTATTTTCTGATGATTTTCCACACGCTCCACGAAAATGACCCATAAATCAAAATCTATAAATGCTATATAAACGTGAGACCACTTGGAGATGGTGAGCTATAAGTGTCCTCTAACAGGGAACTAACTTTTATTTCAAAAGTTAGTGCAAAAATATGGGGTTATACCCCGTTTCCCAACTGAGTGCAAAAATTGACTAGTTTTGGTAAATCGGCCGTATCTAGCTCATCCGGAGGAGATACGGCTCTATCCAATTAACCACATATACCTTAGACACATACCAACATCATTATTAAATTTACCAGGTACCCTATTACCAAAAATATTTCGTAATCCATCTGTTTTGCTACTGATGTAAAAACAGTTTCATAACCCTATTATAATCCAATCCAAACATCATTTTATTCTCTTTAAAATTTAACACAATGCCATAACTAATGATTAGACACATTAGTAAACATAAAAACTTAATATTTCCAGAACCTAACATCCATTTATTATTGGTATTATAAAATTAAAGAAAACAAGTAAATCTAAAAAGATATAGGCAAATAAAGAAAATTAGGGCTCACTAAAAGAGAGATTGAGACTAGGAATCAAACAAGAATACCCTTTCTCTTGTGCTTGCTGAATTCGACCAAGGTAACCCAATGTTAACAACCTTATAACCTCCTTATAACAATGGTAACACTCTTCTAATCAAAACCCAATCAAAACCTTCAAGAAACTCAATAAAAAACTAGTACCTAACACCTTGAAGATTTGAAGGTAGTTTAGGACTAGTTTTTTCTGGATTTTCTGAGTTTTGAATAGGGTTGATTAGAAGAGTGTTACCATTGTTATAAGTAGGTTATAAGGTTGTTAACATTGGGTTACCTTGGTCGAATTCAGCCAACCCAAGAAAGAGGGTATTCTTGTTGATTCTAGTCTCAAACTCTCTTTTTTAAGCCCTAATTTTCTTTATTTGTCTTATCTTTTTATTTACTTGTTTTCTTTAATTTATAATCCATAAAAATGGATGTTAGGTTCTGGAAATATTAAGTTTTTATGTTTACTAATGTGTCTAATCATTAGTTATGGCATTGTGTTAAATTTTAAAGAGAATAAAATGATGTTTGGATTGGATTAAAAATAGTGTATATGAACTGTTTTTTACATCAAAGCAAAACAATGGATTACGAAATATTTTTGGTAATAGGGTACCTGGTAAATTTAATAATGATGTTGGTATGTGTCTAAGGTATATGTGGTTAATTGGATAGAGCCGTATCTCCTCCGGATGAGCTAGATACGGCCGATTTACCAAAACTAGTCAATTTTTGCACTCATTGGGAAAACGGGGTATAAACCCCATACTTTTGCACTAACTTTCTGAAAAAAAAATTTTTCCCTGTAGAGGACACTTAATAGCTACAAAACCATCTCCAAGTTGTCTCACGTTTATAGCATGATAGATTTTGATTTAATGGTCATTTCGTGGTGAAAATATTCAGAAAAAACTTGTTTTTGCATAGAAGGGTAAAAATGTAATTTCACACAGGATACATTGACCCCTGGACAGTGAGGCCTGTATTTTTGAAAATGTTGACTCAAAATGCTTTCTTGGAGGTGAAACCTCATGCTCATAAGAATTACGGATTTGAATTTATGATCCGACAAAGTTGTAAAGTTTATTCAGAATTTATACAAAAATTTACTAGACGTAAAACCAAAACGGTAATTTGTGTGATATGACGGGTAAAGAGTAAAAGTAAAAACATGGTATGAATAAACATATTCATACAGATTGGACACATTTGATTTAGGGTAAAAATTGGTCCAATAAAAAAAACTTGAATGCAATGCCATGCTAAAGATCGGACATAAGTAAAACTTTTATAAAGTCATCATTTGATTTCATCTTCTTGCAGCGTAAGTATAGATTGTTTACTAAGTCGCACTTTTATTTTAGGTCGCCTCTTAAGAGTATTTGTCTTACTCCAGCTCTTATATACTTGAATAATACCGTTCGCTTCAAGGTATTCCAAGCCCTCGCCTTTCAACTTTTAACTGTATTTATAAAACCCTGCGAGGGAGATACATGCTTGTTTTATAAACTGAGCACAAGAACTTTATGGGAATGCCTGACCCTGAATATATAAAAATTGCATGCGTAGCTATTGCCAAAAGACCTCACATCATGAACTGTTAATTGCCTATAATGGGTAAGCACTATACAAATAAATATCTCTATTGGGTTTGACACCCAGGTCCGGGGGGTATAATCGAATCCTTTCGACAACCCAGTCAACGGACAATTTGTATTTAGAATTTAGGTATAAGGCAATAATACCTAGTTATGAGGCAACGTGATTTACATACAAGATATGTGTTAACGTCAAGGCTTCGGTGTCATGAGCTTATTGCAATAGAAACTTGAATAATGGCTTGTCCGTACAACAAGTCACACGATGAACAAAAACTTGTGTTCTCTTTTAACTCTTACAAACTCTATGGATTCACTCAACATTATTGTTGACTTTTTAAGCATGTTTTATCTCAGGTAACCAAGGGTGAAGGTCGCTATGTACGAGGAGTCGCGCAAAGTTAAGAACTTGTATTTGTTCCCATGTTATAAACCTCATTAATCCAAGTTTTCAAAACTTATGTTTATAAAATAGGTAACGTTTCTGTGGGACGTAAGTTTGTATTAACTCTTAAAACATCTAAATGGAACATGATTTTTAAACGCCTCTTTTTGAGTCGTTTTCTATATCCTTGTGTAATTGTGCTATGATTTAACACCCAAATGTTGTATATTCCGCTGCGTGAACTTTGGGGGTGTTAAAGATTGGTATCAGAGCTAAAGGTTATAGAGAACTAGGTCAAAAAAAAATTACCTAAACTATAACCCTTTTATGCGCGCTAAGACTCCTCGAAGCCCTTGTGTTATTCACGATCATAGTTTTCTATTTTGAGATTTATGCACAATTTGGAATGCATTACAATTGAAGTTAATTGAGATTATGTAGAGAGCACTTAGGGTTTTGATTTGACCGACTTAATAAAATTTGTTCTTATCTTGAGGAAAGCGTATGATTTTATAGAAAGATCATGAATTCTCCAAGTTAGTCAAACTTATAGGCAAAGTAGTTGGCGGAAATTTTGCAACGGCTCTTTTTAATTAAGGAAATTATGTTATGCCTCAAACAGTTCTAACGGTTACCCACCAGTACTAATTTTAGCCTAACAGTACTAACTTTAATCCCAGCCGTATTAACTTTACCTAGTAGTATTTAAGATATGCTTGACAGTACTAACTTAATATTGGCAGTGTTAAGTTTATGCCTAGCAGTATCTACTCCAATTCTGTTCCAACAAGCATTGCCATCATAAATTTTGATTCTCACAATCTCTCTTTTTGTTTTTCAGCTTACTAAATCTCACATTTCTTTTTCTCACCAATTTACTTTTTCTGTTTTTATCACACAACTCTCTTTTTGTTTTTCAGCTCACTATATCTCTTTTTTTTTCTCACCAATTCAAACAGTTTTGTACAATGTTCCATCAATGCCATTAGTTTCATACTGTCCTCCCCACTTCTAAGTGTGTTATCTCTTGAGAGAGGTGGATTATTGTACAATTTAGATGTAGTCTCAAACCTAGTTTGAGCATCTACACCCCCCAATTTGGTATCTTGGCACCTGGGACCACTACCTGAACCAGTTCCCTAAGGACTTGGCTCATTAAGTGTTGCCATGGATTGGGTCCTATTGATGTTACCACTGTCCTGCTCTGCTTCTAAGCTAGAAGCAGTAGTGGCAGCCCTTTCCATTCTGTCACCCAACTCCTTATGGACAGCCTCATCATCAACCTTTTCAGGGGGACCACTAGACTGAGGTATCTTTGTGTCCTGACCTCTTTTGATTTACCTAGGTGTTTGACTCATCACATACTTTTGTTTGACTCATCACACCTTCCATTCTTGACTGCATATTGACATTATTAGCCTCCCCTCAATTCAATACCAGATACTCAATATGCCTAGCCTGCAAATGTTAGTCCAAAACCAAGAATACACAATCCATAGAATTTTCTTCATAACAGTTTTAATTATGACTAACAGTTTTAACTAGCAGTCTTAAGTATAACTAGCAGTACTAATTATACTTAGCAGTACTAATTGACAAAACTAACAGTACTAATCCTGTACAAACATTACAAAGACACAAAGAGATTAAAATTCTAAGGATTTAGCATTCCAATACTTGCAACCAAGTACTGAAACCTTCCAACATCTAAAGCTTTTGTAAGTAAGTCTGCAAAATTGTGATCTGTGTGGATTTTAACCACTTGAATTAACTTTTTATCATAGCAGTCTCTTATAAAATGATATCTAATCTCAATGTGTTTTGTTTTAGTATGTGAAACAGGATTCTTAACAATACATATAGTACTGTTATTGTCAATATTAATCATGGTGTGCATAAAATTATACCCATAATCCAGCATTTGATTCTGAATCCAGAGTACTTGCCTACAGCAACTAGCAGCAGCCACATATTCAGCTTCAGTAGAGGAGGTGGCAACCACAGTTTGCTTCTTGCACTGCCATGATATCAATCTGCACCCTAGGAACTGACAACCTCCTGTTGTTGATTTCCTATCTAAGCTTGCTCCAGCATAGTCATTATCAGAATATGCCACCAGCTCAAAGGGAGAATTTCTAGGATACTAAAGGCCCAGTTTATGTTGGCCTTTTAGATACCTAAAAATCCTTTTCACAGCATGTGAGTGTGAAACTTTAGGTGTAACTTGGAATCTGGCACTTTGAACATTATGCAACATAATGTCGATCTAGATGATGTAAGATACATCAAATGATCCAATCATTGATCTATAGTGATAAACTTCAAACAATCATCCCATCTGAGTCTTTGATGCAAAGTTTTTTGTATATCATTGAGGTGCTAGCTGTTCCTGTATTTATGAAACTAAACTTCCTTAATATCTCAGCTTCATATTTATCCTGACTGATAAATATCCCATCTTTTATTTGCTTCACTTGGAAACCTAAGAAGAAATTAAGCTCTCCCATAAAGCTCATCTGAAATTTGTCATGCATCAGTTTTTCAAATTTAGTACGCATCCTCCTTATTTGTTAGAGCAAAGATAATGTCATTCAACGTTAGAACTGTACAAGCAAAATATCTCCTTTTTGCTTCTTGATAAATAAAGTCTCATCTATCTTTCCTCTTTGAAACCCATTGTCCAATAAATACTTGGCCAAGGTTCCATACCAGGCTCTTGGAGCTCGATGCAAACCATATAATGCTTTCACCACCTTGTAAACTTTATCAGAATAGTCAGGATCTTCAAATCCTAGAGGTTGACACACATATACCTCCTCTTCAATTGTACCATAAAGGAAAGCACTCTTCACATCCATCTGATATACCATGAAGCCCATAAATGAAGCATAAGCTAAGAACAGCCTTATTGCCTTAATTCTAGCCACAGGAGCAAAAACTTCATCATAATCTATACCTTCTTCTTGAGTATATCCCTAGGCAACTAGCCTTGCTTTGTTCCTTGTTACTATGCCTCTCTCATCTTTCTTGTTCTTGAATATCCATTTTGTACCAATAGCTCTCTTACCTTTAGGCAAATCCACTAGTATCCAAACCTTTTGTAGTTTAAATTGTAAAAGCTCCTCCTGCATTGCTTCTACCCAAGCTGGATCACTTAGAGCTTTGGCAATTCTCTTTGGTTCTTCCTGGGATAGGAAACAAGCAAACAGACAAGTATGAAGTTCTTCATGAGTTTTCTCATCATAAACAACACTAATGAACCCATGTTCATTTGTATTCATTGTCATTCCCCTTGTCTAAACACCAGATTGTATATCACCAATCACATGATCAAGTGCTCTCTATGGATTCTTGTATTTGGAGTAGTAGGAACTTGATATGAGGTAGTAAGGTTGCTCATATCCATTTTGGTTTCATCACCAAATAACTCAGCATGTGTGGCTTCAAGTGTAGCACTTCTTATGGAGATCGTTTAAGCCTCATCTATATGTTTTACAGATAATATAATATGCAGCGGAATATAAAGAACAATATATTATCAAACAAGGTTTTTATTCCATACGTTTCCACCTTGCCCCAATTTTATACTTTGGGACTACTAACTAACTATTAACTATCTAGCTAACCAACTACTAACTATCGTGTATACACACGTGTTTTTTAGAATCTTATTAGGAGAGTTATATGTTTCTGGGATATAGTAAACCTATGTCTATGATCTCTTTATATAGGGAGAGACCAAGACTTACGAAGGAAGTAAATCAATAAGATAAGGAAACTAATTAAACTAATTTAAATACTTTCCTAATCTTTATCTTGTAAATCTTTGACCAAATCTTCAAAATTCTCCACCAGCTTGTAAAATTCTAATCCTGGCGACTTAGTCCTTATGTTTCTTTTGTTGCTCCTTTTGTCTTTTCAGAAATATTGTAAACCCAACAATCTTCCCCTATTTGATGATGATAAAACAAACAAATTCTTACACGAACTTCCCCTGAAGTTGAGATCATGGATCTCCCTGAATGAAACAAACTTCCTTGTAAACTACTTCCCCTTAACTTATGATCATACCACCACACATAATAAGCTGCAAATCATATCTTTCTAATCTTCTTCCCCTTTTGGAATATGAATTGGGGTCATTTTGAGATAGCACTTGGATCATAACAGCTACAAATCATATACCACAACTACTAATATATCCTTCTAATACTCAAAATGCCCACCATTACAAACAATAAGATAAATGAATCCGAGTAGTAGAATTATAAACTAACAGTAGTAATAATGATCAGCAGTAGTAACAAAACACTTCATCTCAAGTGGTGCATGAATATAACCTGATGGATAAACATTTTATCAATTAAGCTTCCCTTGAAACCCATATGTTTACCATCTCTTGAATCTTCAATTCTGTAGGCTCTATGTAATGATCACTGATGAAGAAAACTAAGTATAACAAACTTGATATAGAAGTAGAACAACCCAAACTTGTGTCTTATATCTTGTATTATCCACGTGACGTCAAACTTATAAATAAATCTGTGAAATATAAATAGATCGCAACCTCTTTGTCAAAAATCCTCACCTTCTATGAGACACTGAGCACAACAACGTAACTCCTTATAGTGATAGCAAAGACCTATTGCTAGATTTGACAAGTCTTCGTCACATCGTTTCTAAGCACGAACAAGTTATCTTCAAACGTTGTAAGCCGTTTAAGATATGATAAGAACACGCATCCAAATAATTCCACTTCAACTTCAAATAAGTGATAAATAATACTCTTCGTAACCAATTCCAACAAATAATCTAAAATACGAGCCATTAAATCTTGGTTTAAGTCTAACAGTAGTAACTACTAACTCTAGCAGTACTAATAACCACAACAGTATTAACTTCCTTTTGTGTATGTTGTACGAGATCCAAAAACTGTGTGTTGTCTGATATCGATCAAAGCTAGCAATACAAACAATAAACCAGCAGTACAAACTTTCAACGAGCAGTATTAACCTTTAAAGATAAGGCTAGCAATATTAACTGCCATTGGTAGTATAAACATACATCTAGCAATACTAATGTATGGAGGAACTAGTTCTAAGACTTCATAAGCAGAGTGTAAGTATAAAGCTGGCCTTAGTACCTATCTCATAGACGTTTGAGTACTAATTCTTCCCTTTAAATCAAGCAGTACTAAAATTCAACGGCACGTTTCTTTATGTCATTTATAACATGTTGATGCCTGTATTTTCATCTCTAACCATGAACCAAACATCAATACCATTAGTCGCAGGTTAACGAAACCCATGATAACTGGCAGGATTAAAATAGAACTAGGTATAAGTACTATTCACAACCAACAGTACTAACCAAGGACAGCAGTACTAACAATAAACTGTCACTGTGTGTCGTCATTGACAACAGTAGAAACGAGGAAGCGCAGCAGTATCCAGACGACGCCTCTTTTAGTGACACTTTTCTGTCACAAAACTGTCACTAATTTATCATTCTCATCAACTGCTAATGATTCTTTTCATAGAATAAGTTCTAAAGAACGCTTGAATTATGTAACCAATCAAAAACAATTTTAAACAAAACTTCCTGTTTATCGCAATTAGGGTTTGTTGAAAAAAACCCTTAATATCTACCAGATTTGACATGATAACCAAAGACGAAAATTCGACCTCTTTTCTTTGATAGATGCGACACTAAAAAACCTTGTTAGGATCCTAGTTCTCGAGCCACCGGTGTGGGTCTCTGATACCAATTGTGGAGATCGTTTAAGCCTCATCTAGGATATGTTTTACAGATAATATAAATATGCAGCAGAATATAAAGAACAATATATTATCAAACAAGGTTTTTATTACCATACGTTTCCACCTTGCCCTAATTCTATACTTTGGGATTATTATAATCTATTAACTATCTAGCTAACCAACTACATAACTATCATGTCATACACCTCGTTTTTTAGATCTCTTTGCTAGATATAATGTTCTTTAGTTTCTGCGGATTATCAGTCTATCCTTTGTATTTGGACTTATCTTTATATTGGGGAGTAAAGACTTGATCAAAGGAAGTAAATCAATAAGATTAGGAAACACTCTTAATTTAATTTTTTTTTGTAATACTTTCCTAATCTTTATCTTGTAAATCTTTGACCAAATCTTCATAATTCTCCACCAGCTTGTAAAATTCTAATCCTGACGATTTAGTCCTTATGTTTCATTCTGTTGCTCTTTTGTCTCATCAAATCTTTAAACCCAACATGTTTAATTAAACGTTTAAAAGTTTAAAACTAACAGTATTAACATCAAGACTGGCAGTATTAACATGTTGTCCAACATGTTTAATTAGTTGAAGATTTGGTCAGAATTTAAAATATACTGTAACATTCCGTATTCAAGGTCATTATTTACTCCGAGCTTTAATTCTATTTTCATTTTTAAGCGAGTTATTAAATTTTACGTTTACCCGATTTAGTAAGAATTTTCCGTTTTTAGCTTTGCGTGAGCCGTAATTAGAAATCTATTCCGTCTTCGCATCGTAAGTGATTTACTAATCTCATATTATTCCCCAATGATTATAATTTTCCCCATTTTCATTTTCCGTTGTGTTTCGCGTTTACGAAAATTCTTGCTAAAACTCGCGTTTTTTTACCTTAAACCTTACTTTTTCTTTTATAACCTTACACAACACTTTAACAAAATACATATAAACTAAAAATCAAAAAAAAATATAATTTTCCCTCCCCCCAAGGCCCTAAAACCGGCTTCACCCTTAACCACACTCAACATTCTCCACTTTTCCATAAAACCTCATAATTCCATCTCCACTTTCCATACATGCAAGTAACTCCTCATTTCCTAAAAATTCAAAAATCCTCTCTTCTCCTTTGCTCTCATTTCTGCCGAAAATATACACTCCACCACCACCATCTCACAAATTTAATCAACTCCTTTTAGGCATCTTAACACCATCCTTTTGCCTCTTGCAAAGTTTGGTGAAGTTTCTTGAAGATTTGAAGGTGTTTAGGACTAGTTTTCTTGGAGTTTCTTGAAGGTTTTGATTGGGTTTGTGTTAGAAGAGTGTTATAATCATTAGAAGAAGGTTGTAAGGTTGTTAATATAAGGTTATATTGGGTCGATTTCAGCAACACAAGAAGGAGGGTATTCTTGTTTGATTCATAGTTTCAATCTCTCTTTTAGTAAGCCCTAAATTTCTTTATTTGTCTTATCTTTTTATTTACTTGTTTTCTTGAATTTATAATCCATAAAATGGATGTTAGATTCTGAAAATATTAAGTTTTTATGTTTACTAATTGTGTTCTCATCATTAGTTAATGGCTTTGTGTTAAAATTTTTAAGGATAAAATGATGTTTGGATTGATTATAAAGAGTTATGAACTGTTTTTACCAAACCGTAGCAAAAACAGATGGAATTACGAAATATTTTTTGGTATAGGGTACTGGTAGTGTTATAATGATGTTGGTATGTGTCTAAGGTATATGTGGTTAATTGGATAGAGCCGTATCTCCTCCGGATGAGCTAGATACGGCCGATTTACCAAAACTAGTCAATTTTTGCACTCAGTTGGGAAACGGGGTATAACCCCATATTTTTGCACTAACTTTCTGAAATAAAAAGTTGTTCCCTGTAGAGGACACTTATAGCTACCATCTCCAAGTGGTCTCACATTTATATCATGTATAGATTTTTATTTATGGTCTTTTTCGTGGAGTGGAAATATTCAGAAAATAAACTGTTTTGACATAGAAGGGTAAAATGGTAATTTCACACAGGATCATTGACCCCCTGGACAGTGAGGCCTGGATTTTTGAAAAGTCAGAACTCAAAATGATTCTTGGAGGTGAAAGCTCATACTCGTATGAATTACGGATTTTGAGTTATGATTCAACAAAGTTGGAGGATAGGATTTCAGAAATGTGTAAATAAGTCACTAGACGTAAAACAAAGCGAGGTAATTTTGTGTGAGCTTAGACGGGTAAAGAGTATAAAGTAAAAACATGGTATGTATGACATATTCATTCAGATTGGGACACTTGAATTTAGTTATATGGTCAATTAAAAACGTGATGCAATCGCCATGCTAGATCGGGGACATACGTAAAACTTTTTTAAAGTAGCATTTTGATTTCATCTTCTTTCGACGTAGATTTGATTGTTTTTCTAAGTCGCGCTTTTATTTTAGGTCGCTCTTAGGAGTATTAATTTGTCTTACTTCGCTCCCTATATTACTTGATATTACCGTCGCTCAAGGTGGTCATAGCCTGCCTTTTTAACTTTCAATATTATATTTTATAACCCCGCGAGGGAGTACATGATTGTTTTATAAATCTGAGCACAAGAACTTTATGGTATGCTGGACCCGAATATGATATAAATTGCATGTGTAGCTTATTGACCAAAAGACCTCACATCATGGAACTGTTAATTGGCCTATTAATGGTAAGCGCTTTAGTACAAGTAAATAGTTCTATTGGGTTTGACAGCCTGTCCGGGGGTATGAATACGAATCCTTTCTATAGACAGCAACCCAGTCAACGGACAATTTGTATTTTAGAATTTAGGGTATAAGGCAATATTTACCTGTTATGAGGCAATCTTGATTTCATACATGATATGTGTTAACGTCAAGGCTTCGGTATCATGAGATTATTGCATATGAAACTTGATAAATGGCTGTGTCGTACAACAAGTCTCACGATGAACAAAAAAACTTGTGTTCTCTTTTACCTCTTACAAAACTCTACGAATTAACTCAACATTATTGTTGACTTTGTAGCATGTTTTATCCAGGTAACAAGGGAGTGAAGGTCGCAAAGCACGGAGGAGTCTGCGCTAAAGTTTTAGAACATTGTATTGTGTTCCATTTTATAAAACTTATTTCCTTGTTTTTCAAATTTATGTCATTGAATTTTGGTAACGTTTCTGTGGGACATGTGTTGATTACTCTGAAATTACTTCAAATGGAACAATGTTTTAAACGCCTCTTTTTGAGTCGTTTTCTATATCCTTGTGTAATTGTGCTATGATTTAACACCCAATGTCGTATATTCCGCTGCGTAAACTTTGGGGGTGTTAAAGATTGGTATCAAGAGCTAAAGGTTATAGAGAACTAGGTCAAAATTTTTTTTACCTAAACTATAACCCTTTTATGCGCGCTAAGGGACTCTCGATTGCCCTTGTGTTAACTCACGATTTATTAGTTTTTATATTTTGAGCTATTTTATGCACATTTTGGTTGCATTACTATTGAATATTCATAATTAATAACATATTATTATATGTAATTGATTATGTATATATATATATCGATTGATACGCTTATCCGCGAAGCATCAAGAATTGTTTATTTAGATTTCAATAATGTAATAATTTTTATATTGTACACAATATTTTGTGCATATTCATACTATTTATCGATCGTCATGCATGACTCCTGAAGCATCTGTCCATGCATTCGCATTCTCTATAAATTATTATTTATTAGTAATCCTTATTCAATTTTCGCCAATTTGCAGATCTATCATGGCAAATACCAAACAATAACGATGTTCGCATTAGCCGCGAGGCCCAGCACAAGATAACATGAACGGACTGGGTGGGAAGAGGAAGTACCAGAGATGGAGGAAGAGGAGGAAGATCCGAAGAGATCGGAATTGGAGGAAGAAGAAGAAGAAATGGAAGTTGAAGAAAAATGGACGGCCCCCGAATGGATACTCCCATATCAAGGGCAGACCCACTTTACCATCCGCCACAGCATCGGAGTCTGGTTTTTTATATCTGTGAGTTGAGCTTGAGGCACCGAATCTGAGGCTGTAGGTGAGGATGAGAATGAGGTCGAGGCTGAAGCTGCACCCATACCACATCATGTTCTGCAGATCCTATGCCTGGAGACTGCACCATTGGTACTTGCAGGCCTAATACCATTTAGGAGATTTACACTGATTACCCAGGTTTGGGAAGGGTTAATCTTCATCTGCCTGCTGCTGCTGGTCATAACCCAGAGGATCTCACGCCATGTCACATTAGGAGTGACCTGGAGGCTTCTTCACCGCAGAGTTAATGCATATTGAGGAGGAGGAAATGTGCGAGCCCGATAATAAGAGATGAAGATGATGTTAGACTGTAGTGAAAAACCGCTCACTAGAGATCGTGGAGAGAGAATGATCGGGCAAACATGAGCATTACCTTCGCTTGAGACGTGGTCTATTATGGTTGAGGGAATCTCTTTTTACCGCGCGTCTACGATAATCAAGAGCCGCCATATGCTTCTACCTGAGACTTATTGGCTCTGTTACTCACTAATGATCCTAGCAGATTCCATATGTTGCTGCACGTGTTGCTGCCACGCTCATGCTACTGATAACTGATGATGCACCTCTACCAGAAGGAGACTTCACAATATGAGCCACAAGGGATCTCCACCTCGATGGCCCCCCCCACCTGCAACTCTTAGTAGTTTAATTTTATTTGTAGTATCTTTCATTCTGTAACCACTAAACTGAATCTTCAGTTAGTGAAGTGATACCATTGGGTGTAATGAATTATATCATTTTGCGAAACAATGAACCTATGTATCAACTCTTTTTGGTAATGAATGATTGTAATGGCTATCTTTTAATGTACTACTTGATGTTGATGTGATTGTTGTTATTATTGGTTCACTTGTATATGATACGATTATGTCACTATATAATTACTCATTGAGACTTTCTTTGTGTTGTGATAGAATCATGCCACCGAGACCAATGAACCAAGCGGCTATTGAGCGACTCGTCACAGAAAGGGTTAATGCTGCTGTGGAGGCAGAACGAGAAAGGCAAGAAAATACAAGAAGACAAGGAGGCAATGCCAATGAAGCTGGGGGCCAAGGTGGGGCTCCAGCTGCCCGAGAATGTACCTTTTCGGGATTTATGAAATGCAACCCTACTGTCTTCCATGGACACGAGGGAGCCATTGAGCTGAGTAGGTGGTTCGAGAAGACTGAAATGGTTTTTGGAGTAAGTGAATGTGCTGAAGCAAGAAAAGTCAAATTTGCCGCTGCCACACTTCAAGGACGTGCCTTGACATGGTGGAACTCCCAGGTTGCAACGAGGGGTTTAGAGGCTGCTAATCAAATTGGCTGGACTGAAATGAAAAGGATAATGACAGATGAATTTTGCCCCATTGAGGAAATTCAACGAATGGAGCACGAACTGTGGAATTTAAAGGTTAAGGAGTTTGACATAACTGCTTACACCAAGCGTTTCCATGAGCTGGTACACCTATGTCCGGAAATGGTCCCGAGTGAACGCAAAAAGATTGAAGCTTATATCCGGGGACTAACGGACAACATAAAGGGTACCGTTATTGGATCCAAACCCGTTAGCCTGAATGAAGCTGTGCGGATGGCACATGCCCTGATGGAACAAAAACTGTCTCAAGCCTCGAATAGAAAGTTTGCCGAGGGCAACAAAGGAAATGGGAAGCTAAAAGGTGGTAACAATGGTAACAATAGAAACAACAATAGGGACAACACCCGCCATAACCAGCTGAACAATCAAACGGACAGGGTAATGCCCCTTCCGAGCAATGTCACCGCCCATGCTGAGCAAGGTTGGTATGTGGGGAACAAATCCGTTGGTAATCGTTTGTAAAAGCATCACTTTGGTTATTGCAATGTGGTTTGTAACAAACTGTTGGAAAGGCGGCACATGGCTCGGATTGTAAGGGCAAAGCTATTGCTACGGGTGCTCAACACACGACCAACTGTGACGTGTTAAGACTGTGGGAGAAAAGGGAACACACAAGGAACTATTGTAGAAGAAATGGGGATCCACGAGGTGAGGATACCTCGTAGGCCGTGCTTATGGATTGGGATGCTGAGAAACAAAAGGACCGATGTAGTCACGGGTTGTTTCTACTCAACAACGTTATTGCAAAAGTATTATTTGAGTAGGATCTAGACAAAAGCTTCGTGTGAACACCTCGTCTTTTTGTCACTCTGATTGACATTAATCCTGTTAGACTAGACACTAGCTATGAAGTGGAATTGGCCGATGGAAGGGTCGTTAGTTTATATGTACTATACTAGAGGAAAAGTGTCCCTAACTTGGTTAAAACTCTTATTTTAAATTGACCTTATGCCCATTGACGATAAGGAACTTTTGACGTAGTTATTGGATGGATTGGTTTAGTTGTTCAAAGACGCCGCTTATTCGTATGGTGGCAAAGAAGGTAGTGCTAATATCCTGTTAAGAACAAAACACTTAGTATATTGAGGGCGACCGTGGTACGTCCCGATTGAAGATAATATCCCTCATTAAGGCCATCAAATACATAGAGAAAGAGTGGCATCTAGTTGTTCGTGGGCACATGTCACCGAGAAAGGAAACAAAGGAGCCACCCTATCCAAACGTTTGGAAGAAGTACCGGTGATTAGAGATTTCACCGAGGTGTTTTCCTGACGACTTACAAGGACTCCCACCACCCTCGCCAAGTAGAATTTAAACATTGACTTATACCGGGTGCTGCACCGGTGCACGGAGCCCCGTTACCGATTGGCACCATCCGGCTGTAGGATTTGGCTGACAGTTGCAAGAGCACTATCGGGAAAAGGGGTTTATTAGTCCCGAGGATCGTCACAATGGGGAGCTCTGTATTTATTCGTCAAGAAGCAAGGACGGTTCAGTCCGTATTCATGTGCATCGTTTATCGCGAGCTAAATAAGTTGACAGTCAAGAATCGGTATCCACTTCCCGAGGATTGACGACCTGTTTGTCGATCAATTCAAGGTTAGCCTTTGCGTTATATCTCGAAGATCGATCTGCGGTCTGGTTATTTAAACTTCCGAAATTAGAGAAGAAGACATTCCTATTACTGCTTTTCGGACTAGGTACGGTCACTATGAATTTCAAGTAATGCGTTTGGTCTAACCAACGCTCCTTCTGTATTCATGGATCTTGATGAATCGCGTGTGCAAGCCATACCTCGACAAATTTGTGGGATCGTGTTCTTTGATGGACATACTTATCTACTCCATGATAAAGAAGGCACGAAAAACAACTGAAGATCATTTTAGAGTTGCTCAAGAATGAGCAATTGTAATGCCAAATTCTTCGAATGTGCGATTTCTGGCTTAAGTCTGTTGCTATTTCTTGGTCACGTTGATCAACCAATAAAGGTGTTCACGTGGATCTGCGAAGGTTTGAGGCTAGCCGAAATTGGTCTGCACCGAATCACCGAAGAAGTCAGACAATTTTTGGGTTTAGCTGGATATTACCGAAGATTCATTGAGGGTTTTTCGTTGATTTCCAAGCCTCTAACTAAATTGACCGAGAAGAACAAAAAGTATGAATGGGGTACGGAAGAAGACGAGGCATTCCAAACTTTGAAGGAGAAGTTGTGCAATTGTTCGCTCTATCTTAGCAGTGCCTTTTGAGGACCGAAAACCTTCGTTTGTATACTGCGATGCATCGCACAAAGGCTTTGGAGCTGTTTTGATGCAAAGAGAAAAGGTGATAGCATATGCCTCTCGACAACTAAAGAAACATGAGGAAAACTACATGACCTATGATTTAGAACTGGGTGCTGTAGTGTTTGCACTTAGACTCTGGAGACATTATTTGTATGGTACAAAGTGTACGAGTCATAGATATAAGAGTATACAGTTCATTCTAGATCTAAAAAGAATACTCACATGAGACCAGACGGCGATTGGATTGAAACTTTTGAGTGAACTTAAATGATTGTGAAATCCGTTTCCATCATGGTAAAGGCCAACGTTAGTGGCCGAACGCCCTGCGTTCGAATGGACCAGAGAACGAATATAGGGTTAGATCTTTTGGTAATGTCGGGGGTACACACCAATTTACCTGAGAAAATACTCAACGCTCAGACTGATGCAATAAAAGAGGAAAACGTGAAGGCTGAAAATCTTGGAAGACGGATCAAGCCGATATTTGAGACCCGTTCTGATGGAATTCAATGCTTTGAAGGGCGAATTTGGATACAATTTGTTTGGAGGATTACGGGATTTGATCATGCCATGAATCGCACAATCTAAATACTCCTCCACCCGGGGTCTCAGGACAAGATGTATCAAGACTTAAAGAAGCTCTATGGTGGCCAAACATGAAAGCGAGATCGCCACCTATGTCAGTAAATGTTTGACCTGTGCCAAGGTTAAGGCTGAACACCAAAAGCCATCCGGTCTACTACAACAACCTGAAATCCCAAAGTGGAGGGGGTAGAATATATCATGGCATTTCGTCTCGACTTCCAGAACGCCAAGTCGGTTTTGAATCACATTTGGGTTATTGTCGACCGATTAACCAAATCTGCTCATTTCTTGCCGATGAAGAAGACTGACAGCATAGAGAAACTCGCCCAATTATACTTAAAGGAAATTGTATGTAAGCATGGCGTGCCTACATCAATTATCTCTGATAGAGACAGTTTGTTTACATCAAGATTTTGGAAATCACTGCAAGAAGCGATGGGAACCCAGTTGGACATGAGCACTGCTTATCACCCAGAGACTGATGGGGTCAAAGCTTGAGCGGGACGATTCTGACAATGGAGGGACATGTTGCGGCATGCGTTATATTGTTTTGGTAGTAGTTGGGATCGACATTTGCCATTAGTCGAATTCTCCTACATAACATAGTTACTCTTGGCAAAGCATTAAGGTGCCACCATTCGAAGCTTTATATGGGCGAAAGTGTAGATCGCCTGTTTGCTGGAGTGAGGTTGGAGATAGCCAACTCACAGGTCCAGAAATGGTGCGGGAGACAACTGAGAAGATAGTGCAAATTAAAAATCGGTTATTGACTGCTCGAAGCCGTCAGAAAAGTTATGCTGATGTTAGACGCAAACAACCGATGGGATATTTCAAGTGATGGTGACATGGTCTTGTTAAAGGTTATCGCCTTGGAAGGGCGTAATTCGCTTTGGGAAACGTGGTAAGCTGAGTCCACGGTACATTGGGCCATTCAAAATCATAGAAAGAATTGGTCCCGTGGCATACAAGTTAGAACTTCCTGATAAACTCCGTGGAATTCATAACACCTTCCATGTTTCAAATCTCAAGAAATGTCTAGCGGATGAAAACTTGGTTATCCCTCTTGAAGAGATCCAGCTTGACAACAAATTGCACTTTATTGAGGAACCAGTAGAAATCATGGACCGCGAAGTGAAGCAGCTCAAGCAGAGTCGAATTCCTATTGTCAAGGTACGATGGAATTCTAGACGAGGTCCAGAATATACTTGGGAAAGAGAAGATTTCTTCAAAAGAAATTACCCTCATCTTTTCTCGAGTGATAAGAAGACAAGATTGAGAGAACATCGAAGCACCGGACGGCGCTACTTTGCGTCCCCTTTAGGAGGGGGAGGATGTAACATTCCGTATTCAAGGTCATTATTTACTCCGAGCTTTAATTCTATTTTCATTCTTAAGCGAGTTATAAATTTTACGTTTACCCGATTTAGTAAGAAATTCTCGTTTTTAGCTTTGCGTTTCTCAGCCTGTAATTAGATAATCTATTCCGTTTTTCGTTCGCATGTACGTGAATTTATTAATCTCATATTATTCCCCAATGATTATAATTTTCCCCATTTTCATTTTCCGTTGTGTTTCGCGTTTATGAAAATTCTTGCTAAAACTCGCGTTTTTTTACCTTAAACCTTACTTTTTCTTTTATAACCTTACACAACACTTTAAACAAAAAATACTTATAAAACTATAATAAAAAAAAAAAATATCAATTTTCCCTCCCCCAATGCCCTAACCGCTTCACCTGAACCCACTCAACATTCTCCACTTTTCCATAAAACCTCATAATTCCATCTCCACTTTCCATACATGCAAGTAACTCCTCATTTCCTAAAAATTCAAAAATCCTCTCTTCTCCTTTGCTCTCATTTCTGCCGAAAATATACACTCCACCACCACCATCTCACAAATTTAATCAACTCCTTTTAGGCATCTTAACACCATCCTCTTGCATCTTGCAAAGATTGGTGTAGTTTCTTGAAGATTTGAAGGTGTTTAGGACTAGTTTTCTTGGAGTTTCTTGAAGGTTTTGATTGGGTTTGTGTTAGAAGAGTGTTATAATCATTAGAAGAAGGTTGTAAGGTTGTTAATATAAGGTTATATTGGGTCGATTTCAGCAACACAAGAAGGAGGGTATTCTTGTTTGATTCATAGTTTCAATCTCTCTTTTAGTAAGCCCTAATTTTCTTTAATTGTCTTATCTTTTTATTTACTTGTTTTCTTGAATTTATAATCCATAAAATGGATGTTAGATTCTGAAAATATTAAGTTTTTATGTTTACTAATGTGTCTAATCATTAGTTATGGCATTGTGTTAAATTTTTAAGAGAATAAAATGATGTTTGGATTGGATTATAATAGAGTTATGAAACTGTTTTTACAACAGTAGCAAAACAGATGGATTACGAAATATTTTTGGTAATTGGTACTGGTATGTTTAATAATGTGTTGGTATGTGTCTAAGATATATGTGGTTAATGGGATAGAGCCGTATCTCCTTCCGGATGAGCTAGATACAGGATCGATTTACCAAAACTAGTCAATTTTGCACTCAGTTGGGAAACGGGGTATAACCCATATTTTTGCACTAACTTTTCTGAAATTAAAAGTTGTTCCCTGTAGTGGACACTTATAGCTACATCTCAAGTGGTCTCACATTTATTAATGTATAGATTTTTAATTATGTCTTTTTGTGAGTGGAAATATTCAGAAAAATAAAACTGTTTTGACATAGAAGGGTAAAAGTGGTAATTTCAACACAGGATCATTGACCCCCATGGACAGTAGAGGCCTGGATTTTGAAATGTAGACTCAAATGGACTTTGGAGGTTGAAGCCTCATACTCGTATAGGGAATTACGGATTTTGAGTTATGATTCAAAACAAGTTGGAGGATTTCAGAAATGTATCGTAATAAAAGTACAACTAGACGTAAAACCAAGCGGGTAATTTTGTGTGAGTTGACGGGTAAGGTAAAAGTAAAAACATGGTATGTATGACTATTCATTACGATTGGGGACCTTGGAATTTCGGTACTATTGGTTCAATAAAAACTTGAATGCCCAGTGCCATGCTAGTCGGACATACTGTAAAACTTTTATAAAGGTCTTTATTTGTTTTCATCTTCTTTCGCGTAAGTAATTAGATTGTTTTTCTTAGTGGCTTTTTATTTTAGGTTGCTCATAGGTGTATTTGTCTTTACTTCAAGTCCATATCTACTTGATATTACCGTTTTCCGCTCAAGGTGAGTTATAGCCTCGCCTTTAAACTTTCAAATTCTATATTTATAAACCCCGCCGAGGGGATACATTGCTTTGTTTTATAAATGAGCACAAGAACTTTTGGAATGCTGGACCCGAATATGTTATAAATTGCGATGAGTAGCTATTGCCAAAAGACCTCACCCATCATGAACTGTTAATTGCCTATAATGGGGTAAGCGATAGTACAAGTTAATAGATCTATTGGGTTGTTTGAAGCCCTGCTCCGGGGGTATGATCGAATCTTTCGGCACCCGAGTCATACGGTACAAATTTGTATTTAGAATTTAGGTATAAGGCATTAATACCTAGTATATGAGGCAACCTTGATTTACATACAAAGGGATATGTGTTAAGTCAAGGCTTCGGGTGTCATGAGCTGCTTATTGAATAGAAAACTTGATAAAATGGCTTGTCCGTTACAAAGTCACCGATGAACAAAAAAAACTTGTGTTCATCTTTTAACTCTACAACTCTATGGTATTCACCCCTCAACTTATTGTTGACTTTTTTAAGCATCGTTTTATCTCAGGTAACCAAGGGGTGAAGGTCGTTAAGCACGAGGAGTTGCGCTAAAGTATTAAGATACTATGTATTTTGTTCCATTTTATAAAACTTATTATCCATGTTTTTCAAACTATGTCATGAATTGGTATCGTTTCTGTGGGACATTGGTGGTGATTACTTGATATTACTTCAAATGGAACAATGTTTTTAAACGCCTTTTTTGTGTCGTTTTCTTTACTCCTTGGTGTAATTGTGGCTATGATTTAACACCCAATGTCGTATATTCCGCTGCGTAAACTTTGGGGGTGTTAAATATACCTCCATCATAGCTTGTGTATTATCTCATGACTCAATCAAAGCTATATTGGCTTCTTCTTCTTATTTCTTTGCAAGCTTTTCTTCTTCTATAATTTCAGCCTCCAACCAAGCTTGAAGATTTCTTGCCAAATCTTCATCAAGAGCAACTTGATCTTTTCTTTTCAGAGGAACTTCAGGCTCAATCATAATTCCTTTGCCTTTGTCTTTAATCATTAAAGTTTGTGATTTTGTGGAGTTCTGAACTTCACTTGGTCCTGTTTAATACAACTTCCTCTGTGCCTGGGTCTATGTAGTTGTTGTTGTTGTAGAAGCAGTAGTAACAACTTTAGGTTTAGCTGCTTTGATTTGTATAAGTGTCTGAGCCAAAGTGATTTCTTCAATAGTTATAGGAGCAGCACTATCTTCAACACTAGTATCTACCTCTCTTTCCTTTACACTCTGCTCTTGATTTTCACCAACTGGCATATCCATATTTACTTCATTACCATGAAAATCATCTATATCAAAATATCTGCATCATCAGACCTCCTCTAGGTATCATCAGCATCCTTATCAATGTCTTCTATACTCCTCTCCTGTTTGGATGCATCTTCATGATCACCCAAACTCGCCTGATCTTTAGAGGATTCAACTCTCCTAGACATACCAACTTTCTTTAGTCTTTTCAAACCTGTAGTTCTTGATTTCTTTTTCTTTTCCAACCTCTAGACCCTCTTCTTTAAAGCAACAATCTATTTTGCTTGAGCATCCTTTGCCTTCTCTAAATCAAGAACTTGTTTTTGCAAATTAATACACAAAAGCATCAATTTAGATAGTTGCATGCTATCCTCACCACTGAGAGGTGGATCATTAGAAGGTGTAGGAACACTGTCATCTTGTTGTGGCTCCTCTTAGGTAACTGCAGTGTCCTTCCTCTGTTTCCTCTTAGACTGTTTCTTCTGAGATCTAGAGGATGATGGTTGAGTAGGAATGGGTGTTTGAAGAGAATCAGTAGGAATACCTGAATCTACACCCTCATCTTGAGTAGGTTGAACCATCATTGTTTCAAACAAAGGTGTTATCCTCCCAGAAAAATCCTTTCCTTCTCTTTTCATATTGGCAAAGATTTTCTTTATGTGTGAAGGGTTAATAGAAATCTGCTTGTGGTGTGACATATCACCAAGATGTTGATTAATGAAAACTTGTAGAAATCGTGGATACATTAGGAATTTAACCCCTCCATCTAAGTGTTTCACCATAGCATCAAAAATGTACTTAGACAAATTAAATCTTTGGTTTGTAGCCAAGCATATGATTAAAGACGCCATTGTACTACTGAATTCATTCCATGCAGTAGATTTGGCACTAAGGCATTGTGTAATAGTGTGAATTAAGTACATCTGCTGTGGAAAAAAGAAAGCTTTATAAAAAGTAAGCTTTTGAGATGGTTTTTCATACCCCATCCGTGCCAGTTCTTAAAATAACAGTTGGCAAACAATCAGTACCTCCTACATCTTCCAAGTGAATATTACTCCTAATGCTTGTCTCTATGATAATCAGCTTCTTTTTATTAATTAGGGCTTGTATCTGACGTACACCATTAACCGTTTTTGCCTTTGCGGTTTTGCCCCTAGAACTGTTGATGCAAGATGTGTAGATTGTAGGGATGACAAATCAATGCATAACGAATCTGATTAGCATTACAAAAAAGAATAATCTTCATGAAATTCAATCTCTTTTCAGGGGTTTTTTGTCTAAGAATCGCGACCATGTTTGTAAGTATAGCAAAGTAGGGTTGACATTGTGTTGTGTTTTTGATTGATCAAAGATGAAATTGTGTTAGGTTTTTAGTTAGAGAGTGTTTGAATGATTGAAATCGATAAAGTAATCAATGGAAACACCTTTAATTGAGAGGTTTTATAGATCTCATCCATCAACATCATTAACTTAGAACTGGCAGTACTTAATTAGGCCGAGTAGCATTAACTTAAACTCGATAGCACAAAGTTATGCCTACAGTAGTAAGTCACCCTAAAAACTAAGACGAAACATACATTTTGTTGTAAGTTTACCAGGCATTAAATCATTTTTTTCAAAAAGGACTTCTATAATCAATTGATTTCTTCTCTCAAGATCTGGCTGTTTTTAGCATCTCAATAGCTCTCAATTCTTTTTGCTACTTAATCACTCATTCTGTTTTTTTTCCCACATCTTTTTCTAATTTTTAAGCTTACTTAATCTCTCAATTCTTTTGGCTCACCAAATCACTTTGTCTGTTTTTATTCATAAATCTCTCTTTCTATTTTTAAGTTCACTTAATCACTCAATTCTTTTGGCTCACTAAATCACTCTGTCTGTTTTTATGCAACAAATTTGACAGTTGTACAAAGTTCCATCAATTCCAATTGTGAAGATCGTTTAGACTCAACTAGGATATGTTTTACAAATAACATTAATAAGCACAACGGAATATAAAGAACAATAATGTTATTCTGTATAAGGTTTTTACATTCCATAGGTGTCTCATCAAGCCTATCTAGATGATCAATTCTAGAACGGTTACAATCTAACAGGGATCAAAGATCCTTAGGGATACACACAACTTCTAGGCGTCTACTTAGAGAACTCACGCCTAGAACTTACACACACCTTTACTAGCCAACTACATTTTTCTATGCACACAAAACTATGTGTCTATGATCTCTTTATATAGGGAGAGATCAAGACTTACAAAGGAAGATAAACATTAGACAAGTAAATCTTTTAAATATTTAGAGAATATCTTCTGTTATCTTTATCTTCTTAAGGAGATCTTCCAGAATCTACATATTCTCCACCAGCTTGTAGAATTCTTTAATGATGTTTTTAGTCCTTTTGTTTCATTCTTTTATTTATTTTGTCTCATTAAATCTAGAATCCCAACACCAATAATTTTAGACTGTCCTCCCCACTTCCAAGTGTGTAACCTCTTGAGAGAGGTGGATTATTGAACTATTTAGATGCAGTCTCAAACCTAGTTTAAGCATCCACATCCCCCAATATGGTATCTTGGCACTTGGGACCACTACCTGAATCAATTCCCGAAGGACTTGATCCATTAAGTGTTGCCATAGATTGGGTCTTATTTGATGTTACCATTGTCCTGCTCTGCTTCTAAGCTAGAAGCAGTAGTGGCAGCCCTTTCCATTCTGTGATCCAACTCCTTATGGACAGCCTCATCACCAACCTTTATAGGGGGACCAACAAGCTGAGGTATCTGGATTGTCACCGGGCCTCTTTTGACATGCCTAGATGTTTTTGATCCTTTTTAACACACTTTTGATATAACATATCCTTCCATCTATGCTTTGACTGTATAAATAAGTAGCCTCCCCTCAAACAATGCTTTAAGGGATAAGTATTTGCTCAACAGTTGTAACTTTGGCGGCGCCCATCTAGCAGTTTAGTAACTTTTTCCATGTGACAGTAGTATTTTATGCATAGGCTGTATTAAGAGATGTATAACAGTATTAACTCTGTCTTCAATAATTATATAACAACAGGCATTTATTTATTCACAAGCACACTAGAAAGACTATGATGACATGTGAGAATTCTTGAGGGATCAATAGTTATGCATAACCCATGAATAAAAGTTAAAAACTATTATCCAAAACATTAACTTTCCCTCAACCAATTCTTCAGAGGTGAAGCATTCAACATCAGGTATTTAATATGCTTTTCCTGCAGGTGTTAGTCCATAGCCAAAAATACACAATCCAAAGTATTTTCTTCTTGACAGCATTAAGTATGACTAACAGTTTTAACAAGCAGTTTTAAGTATAACTAGCAGTACTAATTATACTTAGCAGTACTAATTGACAAGACTAACAGTACTAATCCTTTACAAAACTTTTACAAAAACATAAAGAGATGTAGACATTAAGGATTAAGCATTCCAATACTTGAGACCAAGTACTGAAACCTTCCAGCATCAAAACCTTTTGTAAGAAGATCTGCAACATTATAATCAGTATGAATTTTAACCATTTGTATTAACTTTTTAGCATTGCAATCTCTTATAAAATGATGTCTAATCTCTATATGTTTTGTTTTAGAATGTTGAACAGGATTTTCAATAATGCATATAGTACTGTTATTGTCAATATTAATGACAGTATTCATGAAATTGTACCCATAATCCAGCAATTGGTTTTGAATCCAGAGTACTTGTCCACAACAACTAGCAGCAGCCACATATTCAGCTTCAGTTGTAGAAGTGGCAACCACAGTTTGCTTCTTACACTGCCATGATATCAACCTGTTTCCCAAAAACTGACAACCTCTAGTTGTAGACTTCCTATCTTGAGTTGCTCCAGCATAGTCACTATCATAGGCCTAAAGTTTGTTTGCCTTTCAAATATCTAAAAATTCTCTTTACAGCTAAGAGATGTGACGTCTTTGGAGTAACTTGAAATTTGGCACATGCACATACTGCAAACATAATATCTGGCCTAGATGCTATGAGATACATCAAAGACCCAATCATAGATCTATAGAGATGTACATCAACATCATCAGCATCTCCATCTTTAACTAATGGCTTTTCAAGATCAACTGGAGTTGAAGCAGACTTCACATCAGTGTAGTTAAATTTCTCCCATAGAACTCATCTGAAACTTATCCTTCATGAGCTTCTCAAATCCAGTACACAGATCCTTATTTGTAGAACCAAAGATAATGTCATCAACATAAACCTGTACAAGCAAAATATCTCCTTTTTGCTTCTTGATAAATAAAGTCTGATCTATCTTGCCTCTTTTAAACCCATTGCCCAAAGTAGTTAGCCAAGTTTCATTACATTGCTCTGTGTGTGCTTGATGCAAACCATAGAGTGCCTTGACTACCTTGTAAACTTTATCTGGATGGTCAGGATCTTTAAATCCTGGTGGTTGAGTAACATGGACTTCTTCCTTAATAGTTCCATATAATAAAGCACTCTTCACATCCATTTGATATACCAGAAAACCTATAAAAGAAGCATATGCTAAAAACAATCTTATTGCCTTAATTCTTGCCACAGGAGCAAAAACTTCATCATAATCAATACCTTCTTCAAAGTATTAAGAATAGTAACATGACAACCAAATGGTCTCATAAAACTTAGAGCTGGTTTAAAACCTCTAAAAAGTTCATAAGGTGTCTTGTTATGAGGCTTAACTACTAAAACCCTATTTTGTACATAACAAGCAGTAGAAACTGCTTCTGCCCAAAATGTGGTAGGTAACTTAGAGTCAGCTAACATTGTTCTAGCAGCCTCAATGAGTGTCCTATTCCTCCTCTCAGCAACACCATTTTGCTGAGGAGTCCTAGCTACACTATATTCTCTCTTAATACCTTTTTCTCTGCAAAAATCATCCATAACTTTGTTCTTAAACTCTGTTCCATTATCACTTCTGATTATTTTCACTTTCTTATCCACTAGGTTTTCTATTTCTTTGATAAAGCGCTTAAGGATCTCACTGGTTTCATCCTTAGTTGTTAAAAAGAAAACCCATGTAAATCTACTATAATCATCAGTGACTACTAAGCAATACTTCTTATGCATCAAGCTACTCACAAAGGTTGGACCAAACAAATCCATATGTAGCATAAACAAAGGCTTAGTAATAGGATTCAGAACTTTGGACTTACAAGAAGCTCTGTGTTGCTTCCCTTTAAGACAAGCAACACAGGTTTGGTCATTTTCAAAACGTTTTGTAGGCAATCCTCTTACTAGATTATCCTTGACTAGCTTATTTATGTTTTTAAAATTAATATGACCAAGTCTTTTGTGCCAAAGCATTGATTCATCTAATGTAGCCTTTGCAACAAGACAAGTCAAACTTTCTTTAGGAACAATGTTCTTCATATCAAAACTGTACATATTGTCCTTTCTAGGAACTTTAAGAAGTATCTGATTTTCATCAGGCAACTTAAAATTTGGAGACAAGACAAGACATTCAGTATCTGTAAAAAGGACATAGTTCTTTTTGTCACACATCTGTGAGACACTAAAAAGATTAAATTTTAACTCATTGACAAAGTATACATCTTCAAAATCAAGATTAGCAGTCTTAAGAGTATATTTACCTGAAATTTTACCATTATATGCACCTCCTCCAAATGCAACATAACCTCCATCAAACTGCTTGAAATCAGAGAGATAAGCTATGTTACCAGCCATGTGCCTTGAGCATCCACTGTCAACAAATCCTTTATCATCATGTTGTGGCTTGCCGTACACAAAAGAATAAAGAAATTAGATTTCTTTTGGGACCCAAGCCATTACTGACTTAGATTTGCTCCGTGCATCAATGTAGTTATATCTGTTCAAATTGATTGATGCACTATTGGGTTTGATAGGTCTCCAAACCCAACATGCTGAGGGCTTAACAGCATTGAACCCATTTGCCCTTGCAGCATTAACTGATGTTCTATTTGACCTAACAATATTAACTACTCTGGGCCTAACAGTATTAATAGGTGTTCTGTATGACCTAGCAGTATTAACTATTCTAGGCCTAACAAGATTAACCTTATGATTAAAATGACTGTTAGTTAATGCTGGTTTCTTATAAAAGGGCCTTTGGTCAGTAGATTGTGTTGATTTGTAAAAATGAGTTTTTGGTCTAGCACAATGCACTGTTGGTTTTGGGTGAGCAGTATAAACTGACTTAGCAGTACTATTGGAACCATGTTCCTTTGAGCATTTGGGTGAGTTTCATTGGTAGTATAGTTGTAGTTCACCCTTTTATATATATTCCCATATACTATCCCTTCCCTTTAATGGTATTTGCATTGAGCATGTACATGATTAAAACTGCCACAAATAAAGCAAGCTTTGTTATACATCACAAAATCATTTCTTAGTTGATTGGACTTTTGTCCATTCCAATTTCTTTGATTCCCCCTAGGAGTTTGTGATCTATACATCTTAGCATACCCAACTGACCTTTTAACTGGTTTTTCATGATCTTTAGGTTTGACAGACTCTACCTTTTTATCAACAGGAAAAACAGTTTCTTTATCAACATCAAGTGAAGACTCAACAAACTACTAGTGTTCTTTTGATACTTTGTTTTTTACCAAAGTAGTAATTAGAATTTTTCTTTAGAATCTCTGATTTCTCATCTCCAATCTATGTAAGGATTTACTCTACTATTCTCATGACCATAACCTTTGAATTCAGGCTCTTTGAATTCATCAAGACCAGAATAAGACATATCAAGCTTTTTAGGTCTATTATAGATTAAAGGATGAGGTGGAGGAACTGCACTATACCCCAAACCCTTTTTACCTTTGTCAGTTATTTCACTCCCTAACAACTGATCTAAATCTTTTGAGGCCTTATCAAATTTCTCAATTTTAAATTCAATGCCCTCTTTTTCTTGCTTAACTTTTTCAAACTCACTTTTAAGCATATTTATTTCATAGTCTTTGCAAGCTACATCTCTTTTAAGAACTGCAACTTCTTCACTAAATAGAACCTCATTCTTTCTATAAGTTATAAGTTGTTCTTCTAGAGTTGCTAAACCTCTTTTATATGTTGTTACTGTAAATTCAGTTTGATTAAGTTTAACAATTAAATCATCACACTGTTTCTTAAGAGTTTCAAAGTTTTTTAGACAAGTTTTAGAGCAAGTTTTATCATTGTATACCTCTGAGTCTGAAAATGCCATTAGAGCCATGTTTGTCTTAATTTGTTCTTCTGCCATATCACTCCAGTCAAAGCCTACACCATCTATAGCCAACATTTCCTTTGAAGATGTGTCTTCATTGTTTCCTTTCTTCCTAGTGTTGTCTTGATTTCTGAACTGACCTTCCTTGCTTCTTGGTGCTCTACACTCCCTGGCAAAGTGTCCCATCTTATGACAGTTGAAACACTCTACCTTGGATTTATCATACCTAGCAGTATCATTAGCATTAATGAAAATCTTCTTGCCTGTCCTCTGATAGTACCTCTTTGCCCTCATACTTAGCAGAGAGAGCTGCCACTTCAAATCCATTGCTTCCAGATCATCTTCATGAATTTGCTCTAAGTCTTGATGTAGAAGATTAGAACCATTTGGATTTTCAACCATGAAAGCATACACAGCATTATCACTGAAGCTAGCAATACTAACTTGAGGACTAGCAGTGTTAACATTAGGGCTAGTTGTACTAGCTTATGGACTAGCAGTGTTAGCATCATTAGTACTGCTAGTGTTTGGAGCAGTCATAAAGGCCAAGTTTTAGGCACCACTACTTGCACCAACAGATTTCTTCACCTTTTGTTCAACAATTTTGAAGTTGTTGTACTGATCATCAATGCTCATTGTATTAACTTCAGGCTTATTCATCCAAACAACAACATGATTGTTCCACTCAGGGGGCAAGTTGCTCAAAAATTTTGAATTCAAGTCTTCTTGAGCGATGACTACACCCAAGATTGCAATCCTACTGACAATCTTCTGAATCCTGTTAAAGATGGAGTCAAGAGACTATGCACTTGTTGCACTGAAATTTTCATACTATTGCTTCAAAAGTGTCTTATGAGTTTTCCTAGTTGCTTCATTACCCCCAAATCGTGTTTCAATGGCAGCAAACATTGATTTAGCATCAGGATACTGACTGAATGTGAGTTGATGTTCATTGGGAAGGGCCATGAGTAGCAAGCTTCTGGCCTTCACATCATTTTTCTTATTTGTCTTTTCTTCAGCAGTTACAGGCACAGATATCTTTATAACTGAAGTACCATTCTCTTGTGCCGTTTGTGGTATAGACACCCATGAATTACCATTCTTTATGACCTCCCATAGAGCATAGTCTTGGATCTAAAAGTACTACTTAATTCTAATCACCCACATCTCATACTCACCTAGTTTGAGTATGGGAAGTTTTGCAGTAGTATTACTATTTGCAAATTCAAACTCCATGTCTTCTAGATCAAAGTTTCTTTAAGCAAAGCTCTGATACCAATTGAAATGGCAGTATTAACTGATGGATCAACATTATTAAGTTTAGAACTACCAGTATTAACATCAGGACTGACAGTATTAACATGTTGTCCAACATGTTTAATTAGTTAAAGATTTGGCCAGAATTTAAAATCTGCCTTCATCATAGCTTGTATATTATCCCATGACTCAATCAAAGCTATATTGGCTTCTTCTTGTTGTTTCCTTGCAAGCTTTTCTTCTTCTATAATTTTAGCTTCCAACTGAGCTTGAAGATTTCTTGTCGAGGCTACAAACAGAAGAACAAGGAGAGATAACTATTGAAGAAAGATCAAGACAGTTTGTAGAGCTTATGAACAAAAGAAAGAAATACTTTGCAATGCTAAGAGCTGAAGAGAAAAGAAAAAAGCCACCAACTAAAGCTCAAAAGAGGAATCAAATGTCTACCTATCTTAAAAATATGGGTGGATGCAAACATAATCAGTTAAAGAGCAAGAGCTATGAAGATTGAAAAACCATGCCAAATGTTGTTTGGCACGCTTTTGGCTTCGTCCTAAATATAAGGGTGCCAAATACATTTGGGTCGGGTAAAAAGTGTACCAACTAGTATTTGGCACGGGCTTTAGGACGATGTTAATTTAGCGTGCCATGTATAAGATATTTGGCACAATTGTTAATCTCCCGTTCCAAATATGCATTTGTGACAATTTTATCTCTCGTGCTAAATGTGTATTTGGCACAATCTTAGTCTCTTGTGCCGAAATTTGGGACGGTTTCGTGTGTCGTACCATAACGTATTTGGCACTGTTTGATCTTCCTTTTTCGGTAACAATTGGCACGGTGTTTGTAATCATTCCACCCTATGTATTTGCCATAATATTCGACTATCCCGTATAGAATCAATTCATCATCATATAAACCAATTGTGTCAAAATATGCATAAATCAAACTTAATCGATAGATAAAAAATAGATTTAACTTCTTATTAGTAATCCATAATTTGGTCAATACACTCAATCGAATCCCAAAAGGTTAATAAGCAAATATAAAATAAAATAACACATAGTACGTGGAACATCCTTTTAAATTATGTTCCTTCTCTAGAAAGATAAAATCAATTAATAAGCAGCTTAAAGAAGTCCCGTTTGGATCACATCTTTACTAATTCCTGCTCAATACAAATATTAAGCATTAGCAATATGCATGAAACATTATTAAAACTCAGTACACAAAATAGCAATTCAAGTGTAAAAACAATTAGAAACATGTTTAAATTGTTCAACCTCTTAAACGAACCAAGTCAAATGGGTTAAACATGATTGTATAGATTTTCAAGTTCTCATTAAAACGGGTCGAATTGGTTAAACCATATCCTAAGATTCATTTGAAAGAAATACACATTTAAACTTAAATAATAACTACTTTTGACCAGTGTGTGAGTGTGTCCCATATCAAAAGTTAATGGTTTGCATGAAAGCTAACTAATTGACTAGGCACTTACATTGAGATAAATCTAAGCAATCTTTCTCTAAACCGTTAGCTTAGCTACCATTTGAGCTCGACACCTGTAATAAGAAAATAGCTATGCAATATTAGCGTAATAACAAATGAATGCTTTCAAGTCTACGTCATTTGCAATAAAGAAGCCGTGTTTCGTTAATTGATAGTTATCGTACCTCTCGGTACTTCATGACGGCGAATTCACTAACGGAACCAACTCATACTAGCAATAAAAATATACCGAGTCCAGTTATGGTGTTTTCATGTAAAGTATAATAAGTGGAAACAAATTTAGCAAAAATAATAAAAATGGCAGAACTAGAAAGTTTAAATAAAAGGTCACATACCTTCAAACTTTCTTGTTGTATGACTTGTATCTCATAATGCAAAATGACTATTTCAAGATAGACTCTTCAATAGTCAACTAGAAAGTTTAAATAACATTGTCTTGCTTGGATTTTTTTTGATATTTCTTAAGTGCGAGTTAACTTGAGAAACAACTTATACATCGAGCCATAAGTTAAACTTCATGTTTACCCCACCAAAAACCTAAATAAGTATGAAACACAACTTGATGTCATTATAAATTAAGCATGACATGTAATAAATATTAGTCATTCTATTATACTTACACTGTGTAAACGATTCTATACATTACCTAAAGAAAGATACAATTGCTATCACTGACGTATTCCATTTGCTTTAGAAATGTGGTCAATGAGCCAAAGTAACCTAACACGTATAATTATTGAGTTTACAAGCTATGTAAAGCCTTTCATGTGATATGCTAAAAAAGCACAATTTAGGAATAGAAGAGAATGTTTGAAGTACTTTTGATTTACAATATAATCACATTCATTAAGATGAAATACCCATAAGATGAACTAAAGAACAACACATGGTCAAATTAAAACACAATGACAAGAAATGGAAGTAAAGAAAACCTACAACATCATTACTAATATACGGAGTAATGATTATTTAACATACTAGTAAGACACTCATCACATGAATTTCAATACATCAAACGACCAACATCCTCAAAATTAATTTATTTACCAACACCCATTATGATAAGTGTAAAATACACATATCCGTTTGTACCTAAAATAACCCAAATAAACCCAAAACAGTCCAAAAATGGCAAAAATGTGCTTGTATTTGTGTTTTGTGTGTGCAGGTATGGATATATCAAAAAATCATAAGAAAACAGTTAAAAACAGGCAAGCACGGACACGAGAATCAGAATAGAACAAAAGAAGCCAAAGAATCAAAGCCGAAGCCAGAAAAGTCAAGCCTCAGTCAAAATGGTCAAACATTGGTTACAAAAGTCAACCAATAAAAGACAAAAGCTAAAAAGATTTCCATTTTCACCCTCTAAGTTTCACCAAAGTCCAAAAATAACCCCTCACCTCTTATTGGGCCTTAAAAACCTTAATGGGCCTGAAAAACCCTAAAATTATATACCCGGATCCAGGCCCATAACCATAAGCCCAAAACCTAGTCCACTTCCCTTTTATATAAACCACAAGGACCGATTTTGCAATTCCTGAAACTCCTTTTATAACTAGAAAGGGAGAAAAGAAAGAGAGGGACTAGAAGTGTCATAAGCCCAAAGTCCAACTGAATTTAACTCATTCAGTTAAAAATGGGCGCCAAACACACGTTTACTGTTCATCCTTCGTCTCCAGCTTTTACCATGGTTAAATTAGAGGGCAAATCCAAATCAAAGGGTGCGTTAGTCAATTCAAGAGCTCCTTAACACAAATGAAGGGTCAAATCAGTCTTTATCAGGGGATTACTTAACCTCACTCAAGCTCTAGGCCACGTCAGCTATGGAGAAAGCACACAAGGATGTGGGTTTTGCTCTCAAATCACTCACATAAGTAGCACAAGCTGTCACAATCAAAGAATGACAGCTTGGCAATCCTCTTGTGTCCACAAATGATCTAACGGCCAAAACTAGTGATCCAATCATTGAAGGAATTGAAGGGCTATGATTTAAAGGAGTGTAAGAGTAAGGCAAGGGGCTAGAAGGATCCATGGCTGGCTATAAAAAGCCTTCATTCCTCACACACAGGGGAGAATTTTAGTAGCTTATTGTAGTTTTTATTGCTTATTGTAATTTTCTATTTTTAAAAGCTTTTCTAGTGTAATTTCCCTTCATTATTGTAATCAACAGCTTCTCTTAATATAAATCTAGTTTGTTTTAATCTTGTCTTTTAATCTTTGATGATCTAAATGTCTTAAAATAGTCAATAAGCTCTCA